>SRPT01000010.1:0-104160 GCA_018360205.1 Claviceps digitariae
AGTAGCTTAGAATAAAAAATAAATAAAGCAGACAAAATAAATTATTTAATCTAAGCATTTATAATAAAGAAAAAAAAAAAAAAAAAAAAAAAAAAAGAGGTAGACTTAAGTGTATCCTTAAAGGCAACTAGTTAGCAGGGAAATTAAGTTTAATATTAGGTTTAGCTAACCTTAACCTGCTACAAAGTAAAGGCACTTATATAAAATACAAAGTAAGGGCACTTATATAAGATGCAAAGTGAGGGCACTTACACAAGATGCCTGCTTTATATTAGGGTTTTAGAGAATAGGGACTAGTTATACTACGTGTTAATTTGTAAGGAGTACCTTAATAAGCTTTTAACTAATTGCTAAAGTCACGAGATAGATATAACCTCTAAAGACCCCTTCTTCTTCTAATAACTCTAAATTATAATACTTAATAATAATAAGCATTATAGCTTATTTAGGGTCTAGGGGTATTACTATTAATATACCTATAGCAGAAGCTATAAAAATAATAACTATAAAATTCTTGCTTAATATTATCTCCCTAGAAATTAAGGGTCTAAACTTACTAGACCTTCTAATTAGTAGCTTGCTATTATAAAATAATAGGTATATATTACTAGTTTTAAATACTTTATTACTTCTTAACTTTAGAGTAAAGACTTAAATAACTTAAAGCGTTAGGAAGAATATATATTTAAAGATTATTCTATTAGAAGCTAGTTAAGTCCCTTTATTAAGTTTTCTAATTAAGATAAAGTAGAAAATCTTAAGTTATTTCTATTTAATTAGGTAGAAGAGGTATTCCTTAAAGCCTTCTAAATATTAAGTATAAGCTTAAGTAGTATTTTAATAAAACACAGTTATAGTAAAAGCAAAGAAATATAGAAAATATAGAATAATAACTAGGTAGGGGAAATAGAGGATAGGAATATCTTAGTAGCAATATAATTAGGGTAGCTATAATGTTATAGCCGCTAAATTTATAATAATATATACTTATAAAAAAAAATTAGGGGGGGGGTAGAGGATAAAATAATAATAAAAGGGAGACTAAGCAACGTAGGAAAATATAATAAAAGGAAAACAATGTAACTTAAAGCTTATAAATTTCGTAGAGAGCTGCAAAACATAGCATATTTAGCTTGTTTTTTAGCACTAAGCTTAGAGATTTATACTTTAAGCTTGTAAAGGGGGTATTGTTAAGGCGGTAAGTCTGCCTCCCCGTTTAAGATATTATTATTTTTATTATTAAGCTCTAGCGGAATTAGGATAATATTGTAGTTAATTATCTAATTAGACATGTTATAGTTTAAGACTAAAGGGTGGATAGAAGCTAAGTCCTTATTTAAGTCGTTTTAAGTTGCACTATCCATAACGTTCTACAGTAATTAATAATAATCTATAACAATCCTTAGGGGTTAATAAAGCTAGTTATCCGCAGAAGAAGTCCACTAGCTATGCTTATTAAGGACAAACTTTTTAATATAATTCCTATTAACTATTTTATTAAGAATAATGCTATCTAGGGTCTATAGCCTATATGCTTTTATAAATAGTGCTTAGCTATAAATTCAAAATAGTCTATTCTATTACATTGCAAACTTTTTAGTAGAGGATATATCTATAGCATAATAAATATTATAAATAAGGACTAAATTACCTAGAAATAAGTAATTAAACTCTCTTCTTAGTAAAGAAGCTTAGTTTTTATTAGTATAGGCTGCTAGTTTTTAGCGGAAGGTAAACACCTATTCCTTTGCTTCTTTAATATTACTCCTTTTTTATTCTAGAATTTATATATACATAGTAAAAAGGTCTTTAGCTATTATAACTACATTTTAATTTATAAGCTACTATATAGGAAACTTATCCTTAAAGGGTAGAATTAGCTCCTATCTATAGATTAAATAAAATATAGACCTTCTATATAATGCTTGTATTACTATGCAGTCTGCTAGTAAAGCCCTATTAAGGTGCCTATGCTAGTAGTTATTAGAACTACTAATCTTAGTAAGTGCTAAAGCTAATAACTAATGCCTAGCCTCTATAGGTATATTTGCCTTAGGGTTATATATAAAAGTCTATATTCCTTTAATGCTAATGTCCTTAAGAGCTTCCTTAAGATTCTTTCTTATTTTAGGTTCTCTATTATAGATAATAAATTAGAAGAGTCTAAACCTACTAATAAGCTTCTTAATAAAGTGCCTTATAGCATTAATATTAGTAATGTAAACTAGTTCTACCTTAACCTATTCTGTGAGGTTATACCAAGCTTCTAGAAGATATTTATACCTATAATTAAATAGAAGGTGCTAAGTATTAATATATATTTTGCTTATTAGGTTACTAGAATAGACTAGTATTAATATCTCTTAGGGTTGCTATAGGGCGAATTTTTAGTAAACCTTATAATAATGTATTATCTCCTATACTATTATTTATATGCCTTTCTAATAATATTATTACTTTACTGCTTAAAAGACTACTTTATAACCTTTATAACCTAAGTCCTTATATATTCTCTTAATAATCTAATATTATTCTTTTTTATTATCTATAATAAGCAAGGGTCCCTTTATAAGCCTAGTTAGCTTCTTATATAACACTCTATTATAGCAGTAATACCTAAAGGCTTTCTTTTTAAATGCATAGAAAGCCCTAGTATTTATATAATTAGGCCTTATTAATATTATAAGGAACTTAATTATTATGCAACTCTCTTCTAAATATAAATTTTTTATAACCTAATTAACATTAAGTTAAAGGTTAATAAAGTCTTTAATATCCTCTTTAGTAACTCTATTATAGAAGTCTATTAGTTTAGGACCCTTCCTTAATAATCTATTAGCTATAGTGTTATTTTTGCCTAGAATATATTGTAGGGTAAAGTTAAAAAGCAAGATATAGCTTAACTAATAGGTTACTATAGCGCTTAAAATGTTATTAATAGCTTCTTTTAACTAATAGATAAGAACTATTAAGTCTATTTTAAAGATAAAAGGGATGCTATATAGGTGGATTTATAGCCTATAAAGCGTATATACTAGAGCTTAGTATTCTTGCTTTATAGCATTGTATTTTCGTTCTAAATCTGCCTATATACTGCTTTTAAATTATATAGGGTGTTGCTTATTATTGTATACTTAGGTAAGCATAGCTCCCTATTTAATGCTACTTATATTAACTATAAGAATTACCTCCCTATTCCCTTTACCTAGATTAATTAATTTAAGTGTTAGAGTGGTTATAATTCTTTTTATAAGTCTATATATAGCTTTGCTTTGCTTAATGCCTTAGTAGAATAGTATACCTTTTTATAATAATCTTATTAAGGGTTTAGCAATAAGGGTAAAGTAGGATATCTAGATTCTATAAAAGCCTATAAGTCCTAAGAAGGATTTAATATGCCTTATATTCTAGTAGACCTTCTATTTCTTAAGTTTTAAAATGTTTGCTTTAGTAGGTTTATATCTAAAGGTTCTATATATATACCTAATAATAGTAGCTATTATACTATACTATTTGCTCTTAACTATAGAAGCTATATAACTAGTAAGTTCTAAGTTTAAAAGGACTTTATTAATACTAATTAGATATTTTAGAATATACTTATATACTCCTAGTATTACTTTAGCATTATAATATATAGTAGTTAGCCCTTTTATAGCAATATTATTAAGAAAAGGGGTATAAACCTAAGGGATAAGGTTAAATAGGATTTGCCTAATAATATAGATAAATTATGCTATAGAGTTAGTGGCCTCTTGCGGAAAGTAGCATAGATAGAGAAGTCTAATTAGCGTAGCAATAGTTATTAAATCCTAGCTTTCCTTAGCTAAATTTACCTAATTATAGCTAGAAAGTAAGTTAACTATAGAGAGGATTTTATATATTATAAAATCCTTGCTAAAGGCTTTAGCTCCCTAGGGAATTCCTATATCCTTTATTATAATAGCATTATAGTTAATTATAGAAAGGATAAGTCTTATTTCTCTATCCTTCTTTATAACTAGGAAATATAGATTTCTATAAGATTTATAGCTCTCTTCTAAGAGCCTATGCTTTAACTTTATTTTAAGCAGCTTAATTAGCTTTCCTTATAAGCCTAAAGGTATTAGAATTAAATAAGCTTACTATGCCTTATATTCCACTACCTTAATAACCTATAGAGAAGCTATAAGGGGATTAACTTTCCTATATTCTTTAAGATTCTATACTAGCACTACTTTCTAGTTACTAAGAATTTCCTTAAAAATATTTACTTTTTAAGGGGTAAGATATTTATTAACTTTTCTAATTATTTAATCCTATCTATCTAGAGTTAACTAAAACCCCCTTAGGTGTTTAGAAAACCTCCTAGTAATAAACTTATTATACTTCTCTATTATATTAAGATATAATTTAGCTTCTTCCTACTTTTTTATCTTTTATTTTAAGTTACTATTAGGGATAGTACTATTAAATAGAATATTGTCTTAGGGGTGCACCTTAACTCTAACTCTTTTATATAATGTGTTTACTTATAGATTAGATAATCTAATGTGTTAAGAACGCTAAATATCCTTAGCTGCCTTAGCTAGTTATTTAAACTAGCTTATTGCTATGCTAGTAAATATTATTACTAAAATTTTTCTTCCTTTATCCTTAAATAAGGGAACTATTACTTTACTAGGTTCTAATTTAAAATTATTTCTTTTTCCTATATCTTCTATCTAATTACTTATTTCTTTAATAATTTGTATTTCTTTTTCTATATCTTTATATTTTTCTTCTATATTTTTAATAGCTAAAGATATTACCCTAATAGGGAAATACTTTAATATATTATTACTACTAATGTCCTATAAGATAAAACTAGCGGCCCTAGAAAGAACTATAATTTTACTAAAATAATACTTTATTATTAATTCTCTAGTCCCTTGCCTATAATTAAATAATACTTATGCTTATTAAATAAAAGGCATTCTTAAAAGGATATTAACTAGGACTATATTAGGGACTATATAAAACCTTATAGGGGTCTAGATATTGCTAAGGAATAACTTTATTCTTACCTCCCCTTTAAGCTTAATTTAATGCTATATATAAGAATATGTATTTCTTAAAACACTAATAGAATGGATAGTTAGCCTTAGTTTATAGACTATACCCTCCTTAATTATATTTCCTTATAACCTATAGTCTATAAAAGCTATAAAGAGAGGGCTTTTTAGGTCCTTAAGCTAAACTTATAAGTAAGGGAGCTTTTATAAGTGCCTTATAAGCAAGTTTAGGTGCACCTCCCTATTATAGTTATAAATAATAAGGGCAGAATTAGTTATTATAGGCTTTTTATTAGATATATTCTTAGAACTAGTAGTATCTTTAAATAGGCAAGGCATAATATTATTATATTTTATAGGATTATTTAATCTAAGTGTAACAATATTTATACTAATGTTAGATTAACCTATTCTTTCCTAAAGAAGGGACTATAGAGTAGCACTAGTATCTACAGGTATTATCTTAAATAAGCAGGATATAGTTATATTTAGCGAGAAGTTATTATTATTTTTAATAATATTTATTAAAGTTTATAGGATATAAGGCAATAGTTTGTAATTAGTTAATTTATTAACTTTATAGTAATAGTAGTTTATAGGGGGAACTATTTTTATAGCTTTTAACTTTCTATTGTAAAAGAAGACCTTATCCACACCCTTAGCGTGCACATTGCATTCCTTTTTAATAGATTTAGTAAGCAATAAAAGGAGTTATAGAAGGTTTTAAATTATAAGCCCTATTTTTTTAATAAAAACTTTTTTATATAACTAACTAATAAGGCGTTCCTATAGGCTTTATTTGCTATATTTAATAGCGCCCCCTTCTCCTTTATTTATCTAAGCTTAGGCTTTAGTAAAGGGTTTGTCTATTATATCTTTAATATAAGTTCTCTTATTAGTATTAGTATTAATTAGAGAGGCAATATTTATATCTATTTAATTAAATAGTGTTAAGAATGCAATAATATTTACCTATATTAGTAATTCTCTCTAAAGAATCTTAGTTAGAGCTAGTTAGTATCTCTCTAGTTAATACATTACTAAGTTAATATATCTATAAATAGAGTTAAGGATATTCTTTTTATCTTTCTAAATTTCCTAAGTCTTTTTAGTCCCCTTTAGATATTATTAAACCTAGACTATAAGAGGCTAAATAGTGTAATTACTAAAATATTCTACCTAAAACAGGGTAAGGTAGTATAAATAGGATCCTAGGGCTAGAAAGCGGTTATAAAGGATAGGGGGAATTTAATACTTCCTAATATTATTGCTAATTGCTATAATCCTTATATAAAGATTATAGCGGATAAAGCTAATCTTCTAATTATAATCTAATAGATTATATTTATTAGGGAAGTGTCCCTCCTTATTGCAATAAAAGCACCTATAGTGTTACTAATATTGTCTATAGCTTCCTAGTTACATTAGGTAGGACTAGTTTAACCCCCTAGTTTGCATTATATTAACCTGCATTTAATTAAGTAAGTTAAGTTATTCTTTAACCCTTTTTAATATATTAGTTAGTTAGGCAATATTGCAAACTATTATAATCCTTAAATCCTTAAGTTATTTAATAAGAGCCTTAATCTAGTCCTTATAATAAGTTAACTTAAGGCTAGGTCCTTAATACTAAGCCTAACTCCCTTAAGGTTTATAAGAAGCTAATATAGAATTATTGTTATTAAATTAAAAAGAGGTTAAATAGTTTATATAGCTTAGATTAGATAATTAAGCGTTACATTAAAAGGGGTAGTTATATTTAATGTTTTAATTTTTAAGTTATAAATAAGTCTTTATATACTCTATAAGTTTAAGCTATAGCTCTTTATAAAGCTTTGTAAGGAAATCCTTATAGGTTATGCTCTTTTAATCTATAAAACTAATAATTAATTTATTAGAAATAGCCTTATAAATATACCTAGACTGCCTAGTGGCTATCTTCTAGGTCTTAGGTTAAGCCTTTAATACTAAAGCATAATATATCTATAACTATAGGTAGGTATTATTAATATTTTATAGTCTCTTTATATTATACTTCTTAAGCTAGTTTATTATAGTTTTTATCTACTCCTAGGGAGTTATATTATAATATATAAATAATTTCTCCTTAGCTTTAGCCTAGGTATAGGCTATTATAAGGACTTTTATAGTTTAGTAGATTTTTAGGGTAACTTCCCTTTTAAGCATTTAACACTAGTTAGTCTTAGGTATACTAAAAGCTCTTATTTTAGCCTTAAAGTCCCTAATAAAATTAGTAATATTCTCCCTAGTAAACTAATTAAATAGGTATTTATTTTAGAGAGATATAATTATATATTAATAACTTAGGGATTCCTTAAGAATCTAGGTAAAGGTTTTAGAATTAAGGTTTCTAAGGTAGTTTATATTATTAGTTTTAGGGATAAGGCTTCTAATGCAGCTTATATTAGTAGGTTTAGGGTTAGTAGCTTTAATAAAGGGTTTCTATATATTAGCTTTAGGCAGACTTAGAATAGGAAAGAGTGTATAGGTAAGGTGCTCTTCTAATAAGTCTAATATAGGGAGCTTTAAATAATTAAATAAATAGGAAAAAGATAAGGAATTAGGGGTTTTTAAAAGACAATTTTTCTATAAAGTTAAGAGTGTTTCTCTATTAATTATCTTTAGGATTCTATATATAAAAATAGTAAGGGTAATAACCTAATTTTACATTATAAAAGCAATACACCTAATAATAAGAGAGATAAGTAAAAATTCCCTTATTATCTAAGAGATTATCTAATTTACTAATCCCTTAATAGTTTTGCTTATTTCTACTATTATTTTATACTCCTATAAGATATAAGATATTTTTCTTACAGTATTAGCTCTATATATTATTTTATTAAGAACTTTACCTTCTATTTAAATTAGCTAAGCCTTAGTCTTTAATAGAGAGAACTCTAATATACCTCTCTAATTTCCTATTATCTTATACTATTTCTCCTAATTAAATAATTAGCTAAATTTTCGCTAGAATTAAACTATCTTATCTTATTAGTTTTATTAGTCTAGCTAGTTAATATAGAATTCCTTATAGTAGTTAGGCCTTATTGTAAAGTCTATTAGATTTAGTAGCAGCTAAAAGGTGCCTCTTCTTAATTATAGCTTGTATTATAATTAAAAAAGAATATTGCCTAGGCAAAACTACTATTTATATTAGCTAGGAATAACTACCCTAAAAAGTTATACTATATACTAAGAAAGAAAGGTTATATAAATCTTAAAGAAGGTAAAATATAGAATTTTCTTATAATAATAACCTATAGTTAGGAAGAAAAATAAAGATAATATTTAGGTTGTAAGATTTTAGATTAGATAGTTAATAATAAAATAAATATAAATAGAACTTTTAATTAGCAGTATTTTAAGTATTTTAATAATATTATAAGCAAAGAATTATAAATTAAAAAGGCACCTTAATTAAATAGTATAACGCTAGCCACGCTAATAATAATGCTTATTAGAAGCACTTATATAAGCAGAAAACTACTTATCTATATACTTTTTCTAATTAGTTAAATAACCTTCTTTCTAAGGCTTTATTAGACTTATAAACACCCCTTTCCTCTGCGCTCGTATCCTTTGTATAACCGAGCGAATTTTTCGCTAGGGCACACAGACCCCTAACACAATATATACTTTAAAAGCTTATATAAATGCTAACTTTAAAGTAAAGTATACTTACTATTAAGAAGCTACTATTAAATAGTAATATAAAGTAAATACTCTCTTTATAGGTATTAATATTTTAAACTATTTAAAATATATTTATAAATATACTACTATAGTATATATAACTTATTATTATATTAATAATACTACTAACTTACTACTAAGGCTATAGTTATAATTAGGCTCCTTTACTAGCGCCTATTAAGCCTTATATTTTCCTTATTACTTTATAGAATTTAATAGGAAATTTAGCGGTTATAGGCAATAGGGAGGCTAATATTAATAATAATAAGTAGTATAGTTATAGTATGCTTAGTATAATTAATTTATATATATATTTTTTTTTTTTAAAAGGACTTATAAGCTTAGCGTAGCTATATAACTAAGTGTTTTTTTTTTATATAAAAAAAAACAAATAAATAAATAATATTAATTTGCTTAATTAGCTCTCTATATGCTTATTATAAACTAGCTACTAGCTTTTCTTTATATTTCTTAATTATATCTTTAGTATTAAAGTCTCTTTATAATACCTAAGAATTCTTAGAGCTATTATAGCCCTTTTACTTAATTAAATATTTTTACCTCTTCTCTTTATATTTATAAAAGATAATTTCTTTAACCTTATAAAACTTAGCTTTATTATTAATAAATAGCTATAAAGTCTTTACTTATGCTATAGTTAGGTCTCCTTTAAACTATTTTAAACTTATAATATTAAAAATATTATATAACTATATTATTAAAGGAAGCTTTAGATAATATACTAGTTTATAGTTACTAACCTTTTTAATTACTTAAAATAGTTCTAAGTACTTTACTATAAGCTTCTTACTAGGATATTATAGGTTAATATTCTTTATAAAAAGAAGTATAAAGTTACTAACCTTAAACTATATTAGTTTTTTTTTCTAATTATAGTACTTTATATATTATTTCTATATACTACTAAGTAGCTATTTAATTTTAGTATACTTATTATATAGCTTTTTAACCTATAAATTAGCTTATTAGTTAATAATATTAAGTAGTTTAATAACTTAATTAGGGCCTTTAGGTTAGTAACTTTATAGTAATTTTATTAGTATATAGCTATAAGTAAAGTAGTAGCTTATATTATAAGTAAATTAAGTAAATAGTAAGTAGTTTAACTAGTTAGTCTGCTTAGCGTTTCTAAATGCCTTTAAATAATACTTAAGGACTTAATTTATTCTTTTTATTTACTTATTAGTTTAAAGGTAAAAAGCTATACTAAGAAGCTACTTAGTTACTATAAGGTAATAAAATATACACTAGAATTTGCTTATAAAGATAGTGCCTTTATTATTAATAATATTTTTAAGCGCTTTATAATCTTTAAATATATTTTTAATAAAGATTATTATAAGGTTACTACTTATTACCTTTATAGTTATAGTAATATATAGGGTATACTTAGAGAAATAATTAATAATAATAAGTATTACATTATATATCTTTTTATTATATTACTTTATTAATAGTAGCCCTATAATAAAGTCTATTAATAATTTTTAAAATAATTAGTTAAGCACTAATAATGCTATTAGCTTGCTATAGGGTTAATATAATTTAGGCTTATTTAGTTAATAACTTAGATAGTTACTTATATATATCTTTATATTTTATTTTATGCTTAGCTAATAATATTATAATACTATGTATTTAATTATCTTGCTTATACTATAATAGCCTACTACTAGGTTATTATAAACTAGCTAGAGAATCTTACTCCTTATGCTTACTAGTATATAGGCTCTACCCTTAAATAATAATAAGCTATTTTTATTAACTAACTAAATAGTTTTATTTAAAGTAGCTTCTATATTATTACTATATAGTAGCTTTAACTACTGCTTTATTAGTATATTTTCTACCTAAATAGACTTTAAGAATATAAAGAGTAGCTATACTAAATTATTATTTATATTTAAAATTAACTTAAAAGAGGTTCTTTTAATTACTATTAACCTAGCTATAAGTTTCTAGCTAATTCTTTACTTAAGCACTAGTTTTTCTCTAAATAAATAAGGGTATTAGTAGCTTACTTTTATATTTAAAATCTTATTTATTTAATTTAAAGTAGTATTATTATTACCTTAACTATAGTCCTTAGTTACTACTACCTTACTAACTATAACTAAATCTATAGACTTATATAATAAAATACTATTCTAGTAACTAAGCTTTAGCTATATTTTTAGTATAAAAAGCCCTACTTTTAAAGCTAGTTAGCTTACTTTTAGCGCGCTACTAAATAGGGAGGTAGTTACTACTTCTATATAGAATAACCTATATTTATGCCCTATATTATCTAGGTTATACACTTAATTAGTTTAAATCTAAGTATTTACTACTAAGTATATTGCTTTAATAGTATAGCTATTTTATAGCTTAGTAGTATTAGAAGTTAGCTAGCCTAAGTGCCTTTCTTTATTATAATTAATACTTATAGCCTTATTAATTAGAACTTCTATTTACTTAATTATTAGGCTATTTAGCTACTTACCTTATTACTTACTCTTTATAAACTTAGTAAAGAATAAAGGTAAGTAAAATATTCTAGCTTTTTTTATAGCTTTTTTTAAAAAGTAATTAGGTTATTTTAAGAGGCTATTTACTAGGTTTAACTTACTAGGCCTATATTTAATTATAAAGTTAAATAGGTAAAGCTTATTTAATATATTTACTTATTTACTAAATAGCTTTAGCTTTATAGTAAAGTACTTATAATTTAAGTAATTTATAATTACTTAAATTAAGTGCTTTAAGTAGGCTAAATAATATCTTTAAGTTTTAAAAGACTTTTAAATAGCTAATAATTCACTATTTAGCGTTAAATATCTAAGCTTAGGACCTAATAGCTTTCTAAATATATAAGCTACTAGGTACTAGTTCCCTAGCTATAACTACACTAGTATAGCTTCTATAGTATATGCTAATATATTTATTTCTATTCTAATTAGTGTATTTAGGTTAAAATACATTAGGATAGGTGCCTTAAGGAATTTCTTCTTAAGCTAGTTAAATACATTAAGCTTATAGCTATTTAGCTAAAAGCTTCCTTTATTATTACCTTTAAGATAATTAGTTAGTAGTATAGTAATCTTACTATATTACTTTATAAAGTATTAGTAAAATTCTATAAAGCTAAGGAAATACTAAATATTTATTATATTACTTAGTAGTAGCTAGTTAGCTATTATATTAATACACTCTAGTTTTATTTTAAGCCTTTTTAGTATTATAATAAATTCTAGGAAGTTAACTTAATCTATAGAGAATTTATATTTCTTTAAATTAGTAAAAAGCTTTATATTATAAAGCCTTTAAAGGACCTACCTAATATACCCTTTATACTCTATAGGGTTATTACTATATATTAGGATATTATTAAGGTAAATAATATAAATAGTATTTATAAAGTCTTTAAGTGTATTATTAATATATTCTTAGAATATAGCTAGCGTATTAACTAGTCTAAAAGGCATTATAAAATATTTAAAGTAGCTATAATAGCATTAAAATATAGTCTTTTACTTATCTCCTTTATAAATATATAGCTAATAGTAAGTATCCTTAAGGTTAATCTTTATAACTATTTTAGTATTTTTTAACTTATTTAAAATCTTTAATATTAGTAGTAAAGGTATATAGTCCTTTCTTATAACCTTATTAAGGCTATAATAGTTAATATATAGTTATAATTACCTACCCTTTTTAGGGATAAAAAGAATAGGTGCCCTTAAAGGGCTTATAGATTTTTTAATCTATCCCTTATATTATATATTAGCTAAATACTTATAAAGAACCTTTAGCTCCTTCTTAGCTAGGTTATATATTAGTCCTTAAAGGGGAGTCTCTTCTTTAATTAGCTTAATTATATATATATAGCTACTAAGCTATAGTAGCTACCTTACTAATTCCTTTAAAAATACCTTAGTATAATCTAAATATATAGCTAGTAGTAATAGCCTAGCTTAGTTGCTACTTAGCACCTATTCTATATCTAGTTATAGGCTAGTTTATTAATTTAGCTAGTTACTTTATAACTAGCTACCTAACCTAATTAGTTCTTTAATAGAGGGAGGGCTTATTAACTTAGCTAATACTACTATAATTATAGCTTTCTTTTTCTTATAGTAAACTTACTACTTACTCTTTATATAAAAAAAATATTGCCTTATTACTAAATGCCTTTATATTTTAAGTCTCTATAATAATATCTAAGGTTTATATTCCTTAGCTTAGTCTATTTTAAGTAGTAAATCTTTATATACTTTAGTAATATAGTAATAAACTTAATATATTTTACTATATTTTATACTATTAGTAACTCTAATAACCTTATTAAGAATACCTTTATTAATTAATAAGTTTTTTAAAGCACTTTCTAGCTTTTAGCTAGAAGTAACTATATTACTTTAATTTGCTTTACTTAATATTTTTAGGTATATAAATAAATTTATTACCCCTAAGTTAAATAGTATATTTATTACTATTTAGTAGTAGTTTTACTATAATATTACCTTTATTATTAACTTATTATTCCCTTTTACTTTAATTTTTATTATTTAACTAAGTTATTATATAGGGTTTAAGGTTAAAAGGCTTATAGTAAGCTTATACCCTTAGCTTTAATTAGTTCTTATAGGGGTAGTATTTATATTAAACTACTTAGTATTAGTATAATTATAGTGTATTTAGTGTTACTAAGTAATATATTTATTACTACTATAAGTTATATAATTTAGCTTAGTATAATATAGGGAAATATAGCTATTCTTTCTATACTTATAGTAAGTTATAATATTTAAATCCTAAGGCCTAGTAAACTTACCTCTTAATTACTTTTAAATTATAATAAAAGAGTTTAATCTTTATCTTTTTTACTAAGAGAATTAGAATTAGTTATTATTAGTATATAGGCCTTTAATAGTAACTTTTACTTTATAGCCCTAGCCCTATAAATAGTTTTAGCTCTTAGGGAATTTTTAGCTAAGTATTTATTTCTTTATAGTGTAGTTAAGGCTATTAATAAAGAGGTATATTTATAGTTATTTAGGGATAGCTTTTAGGAGCTTAGCTTTAGTCTTACTTTAAACTCTAGTAAAGCTTTAAAATAATTAGCTATTTAACTAATAAAGACTTATAAGTGCTTTTATAACTTTTAAGTAGTAAGTATTCTTATTTATTATCTTATTTTTAAGCTAGTTTATAAAGGTTTTCTATATATATATTTTATAGTTTATAAAGCTATTATTAGCTTAAATTAAATATATTTATTATTACTTTATATTATTAATAAGGTAGCTATTAGTATAAGCTACCTTAGTTTTATTATTATAAAATAAGATAGAGTCTATAGTAAAAGCTATATTTAAATTTATAAGAAAATTCTAAAGGTTTTTATAAGTATTACCTTTATAAATAAAAACCTTTAATTAAGTTTAAGCTAGGCTTTATTATAGCTAAGGAGTTATTAAGTAGTAATAAGGTATTTGCTTTTATATACTAAAGGTACTTATTCTTAGGGTAGTAATAGTATTAATCTTACTATTAGTATTATTATTTATTATATTATAGTTATTAGTATTCTAAAGGGTCTACTTAAGTTACTTTAGCTCCCTTTACTTATTAATAAGTTATAGCTTTTTTACTACTTCCTTAAGGTAATAGTTTAATTTAGCCTCTTTATCTAGCGCAGTAGATTAGTTTAGTATAGCAAATTAGTCTAGTATTATAGCTCTAAACCTAGTAGGGCCCTCTTCCTTAATTGTCTATAATAAATTATTAGCATTCTATATTATAGTAGCTAAGTTATAGCTAATAAAGTGGGTTACTCTTTAGATAGATATTTTAATCTAGTTAATAGTCTACTATCCCTTTAGGAGAGAGAGATTTAGTTATTAAGACTAGATAGGTAGATACTAATAGAGTGAAGACTAAGATATAAATACTGTTATTAAGACTAGATAGGTAGATACTAGTAGAGTGAAGACTAAGATATAAATGCCTTATAGCTAGGAAGCTAGAAGGTAGGTAATAATGCTTAAAGGTATAAATCTCTAGCCTCTATTATATATATATACAATCCCCTTTTTATACTCTTAGCTAGGTTATAGTAAGCTTAAAGCAAGGGCATAACTTGCCCTCTTTCCCTTATGCCCTTTGCCCTTTATCCCTTATGCCCTTAGCCTAAGCGCGGGCAACCTAGCTATGACATAGGGTGTCTTTATATCTATAAGATCTTTAATATAGTACCTATTAATAATTATATTTATATACTATTCTTAATATAATAATATAGTTCTTTTAGCCTTATTATAAATAAACTAGATTCTAAGGAATATTTATACCTTACTAAGCCTTTTAAGCTTATACTGCTTTTTTAAGTATAAAAGAATATTATTTATAGCGTTTTAAGTTAGTATAGTAATTATAATATTATCTATATAAAGAAGAAGGATAGTGCTATCTTTTTAGATAAAAATATAGAGCTTATTAGCAAGGTATTAAAATTCTTAAGTGCTTAGCTACTATATAATATTATTAAGCCACTAAAGTAGTAATATAAAAAGCCTATAAAGAGCTCTATTAAGTTAGTATACTTACTATATAGCATTTTAATGCCCTTAAGGCTACTTTATATAAATCTCTATTTATATCTCTATATTTAAAAAGGCATTAACTATATTATATTATTATTACTTATAATTATAAATAGTAATAATAATATAAAATACCTATAGAGAGATTAAATAAGCTACTATAGTGTATAGGTCTTTTGCTTTAAAGACTTTAGTGTTCTAATTACTATAAACTACCTATTATGCTTTTATATAAGGCTCTCTCTAAATAGAATATTTTATTATATAAACCTACTAGCTATTAAATATTAAAGCACCTTTTAGTAGGTAAATAAGGTTTTAGCTATTCTTTTTAGCTATCTTAAGAAGCTTTTACTTTTTAGTAAGTTACTAAAATATAGTATAGTTTAGCATATCTTTTGCTTAAAACTAGCTAGATAGAATTAGTATAGTGCTTATAGCTAAATTAGCTACTTAAATTATTATTATATAATATAAAAAGCTAACTTCTTCTTTATTAGTATAGATATTTTTATTTTAGTATTAAATAGTAAGGTTTATAGTGCTAGGCTTTTATAAGAAACCCTTTAAAAATGCATGCTTTTTACTATATATAGCTAATTTTAAATAATTTAGTTTAGAACCCTCTCTTATATTTTATTTTATACCTTATAGGGGAGGGCTTTAACTATAATTAACTATATTTAATTTATCTATATATATATATATAGCGTAAAGGTCTTTTAATTAGCATTATATATTATTACTTCTTACTAAAAGTAATACCTCTTTATAGACTACTAATTAGAACTCTTTTAGTGTAATTAGATTATCTATATTATTATTTTAGTTTAGTAGTTATACCTTTAGTAAGTTAATATTATTTATAAAGACTAAAGGCTTTAAAAGTATTTAAAAAAGCGGCTTTTTAGCCTAAGGAGTTATACCTATAAGTCCTTTTATTTAATTAAAGCTAGTGTAATTTTCTTAATGCTTAGAATTATATAAATTTTATAGGTTCTTTAATATTTTATTATAGGGTTTTATAGACTAAGCTAGCTAAGGAGCGTTCTTTAGTAGTATAGTAAATTAGAGATTTTTTTAATTTAAAGACTTAGGTAAAATATATACTATTTCCTGCTTTTTTATAAGTTATAGAGTTTAGGTTAAAATAATTAGTAACTTTAAAGGCAGCTTTTATTATTCTTTCTATTTTTTAGCTAATAGGTTTATAGCCTTTATATTTAAATTATAAGAAAGTATAATAATTTAGCAGCCTTTTTTTTTAAAGGTAGGATTAATAAGCTCTATAATATATTATATATTATTAGAATTATTGTTTTTAGGCTATTTAAAGCCTTTATAAAAATATATATTATAAGCATATATAATATAGTTATCTTTAGGAAGCTATACTTTAAAGAGGTAATATTTAGAACCTTCTATGCTAATTAAGCAGCCTTTCTTTATATAAAAAGCTATTTTCTTAGCTTTTATATATCTTTTATTAGGGATTTATATATAGGCTATATAGCTCTAGGTATATAAGTTATAAATAGATACTTTATTAATTAAGCTAAGCTTATTAAATAATACCTATTATAGCGATTTTCCACTATATATACTATTTATTAGTAATAAATTTATAATTTTAGCTATATACTTTATTATATATAGCTAAAGGATTTCTAGAAGCTTAGCATTAATTATAAATACCCTTGCTATATCTATTAGTATATAGCTAGCTTATTTAATAATTCTTTAATAAGTAGGTATATAGAGAGCTCTAGTTCTAAAAATTATACCTTTCTTATAGCAATAATTAATAAACTTTACTCTAAGGAATTCTATAGCATTATTTATATAAAAACACTATATAATAAAGCTATTACTTATATTTTCTATAGTAATCTATTAGGTCTTAATAGCCTTTTATAAGTTTTTTTTACTAATAGTTAGAATTACCTAATAAAACTAAGTATATATATTAATTATATATAAAGTATAGTTCTTACTACTAAACCCCTTAAACTTATACTAAATATAATTTTAAAAGACTTTACTAAGAAATAAGTTTACACTGCTTTATAGTTTATAATATATAACCTAGTTAGCTTTAGCTAAATAGTATACTTTATAGTAAAAGTTAGTTAAAAAAGCCTAATTAATTAATATACTAGCCTTTTTATATACTTTAAGTATATATTCTTTCTCTATATAGCTAAGCCTTCTATAAATAAGCCTATATTTAATGTTCTTAGTAATAGCCTTATATAGTAGCACTATAAAATTATACTAAGGCTTTTTATTATATAAATTAATAACTATAATATTAGAAACCTAGCGAAAAGAAGCTATATTTATCTTTATAGTCTTTATAATTAGTTAATTAAATAATTTATTAATTATTATACCTACTTTTTATAGTAAACTAAAAGATATTATATTAACTTCTACTTTAAGGGCTAGCTATATATTAAGCAGCTTAAGATAGCCTTCTATAATAGGTATATATATAGTGCTAATTCCTTTAACTATAAAGGGTTGCCTATTGCTTATAGTTATTAGCTTTATATTTATATTAGTATTTAAATATATAAACTATTTAGTAGAATTAAAGGTATAATTACTATATTTTATATTTAGAATATAGTTACTTCTTTAAAGTCTTTTTAATTTAATAGTAGTAGTATAAAAGTTATTTTATTATATAGTTATGCTACTAAAGGTATTACTAGCTTATATAATATTTAATAATACTAGCTTTTTTAGCTTCTTACCCTTTTATGCCTTATAGCATTTCTTTAAATAAGCTTTTACCTTAGAAGGTATTAACTTAAGGTATAACTTCTAGTATTATTTCTTTATATAAGTAAAGTTTTATAAAACTATATAGCTATAGGCTAGTATATATATTTTTTGCTTATTACTAGCTCTATTATTATTAATTTTAGTAGTTATAAAGTTAGATTTCTACTCCTTTACTAGCTTATTTACCTTATATATAAAATACTTAAGTATCTTCTTTTTCTTTAATTTATTAGAGCTATAACCTTATATTTTCTATATATTATAAATTTTAAGTATAGATCCTTTTATAGTATAAATTATCTATATAACCTATATAATATTATAAAGCTTTATAACCTTATTAATATACTACTATAGATTCTAATAATAGTTAAGCTAAGTATATATTATTAAAAATTCTAACCTTTAGGAAGTAAAGAAGCTATTTAATAATTTTATAATAGCTATATTAGCTTTAAAGCTATAGTTATTATAAATAAGCCTTATTAGCTTAGTAACCTAGCCTTTATAGTCTTAGCTAGTATATAGAATGTTTTTCTAGATATAGGAAAATAAGGACTACTATATAATATACATTAAGATTCTATGCTTTTAGTCTATATCTTATAACTAAAGAATTATACCCTTAAAGTGCCTAGTTAGGCTAATAATATATACTTATATTTTAATAGAGATTTCCTATTCTTTAAAATTTTTTAATCCCTTTAATAGTATAATTTATACTATATATAGAATTAAGTCTTTTATAAAAGCTAAGATAGTAGTATTTATACCTTAGTTAGCTAGTTTAGTAGTTATAATACTTATAATACTATTAATATATTATAATTTATATTATTTAAATCCCTTATAACCTAGTATTTAATACTAAAGAATTATTAATTTAGTTAAGTAGTAAGTTAGTATAAGTAGCTTATTATTTAATTAAATTACTATATAGCCTATACCTATATAAAGATTTTAATATTAAGAATTAGTAGGTTTATTATAAGTATTTTTTATACCTTAATAATAAAGGGAGAAAACCTATAGAGTTTTACTTAATTATACCTTAGCTTAGTTAGTAAGCATTACTTTACTTTATAATTACTATATTTAATAATTTATAATCTCCTTTCTTATTAAACTAATGCTTAAGTAGTTTTAATTTATATAAAATAATAATTCTAGCTAGTAGTTAAGGGGGTTATAGTAAGGGCCTTTTTTTTTATAAGACTTAATAACTAAGTCTTATAATATATATAGTTATAGTGTTAACTATAATAACTAATAATATATAATTTTTATATATAAATATAAAGGCTAGCGGTTTAAATCTAACTAACTAAGTGTTTTTTATTATATTAAAGTTAATTAATATATATATAGGTTAATTAATAATATTAAAAGTTATATATATATATTTTTATATATATAATACTACTATATATAGTGTTATTAAAATTTTTTTATAATAACTTTACTTAGTTTTATAAAGTATTACTAGTTTAGCTATACTATATATATAAAAATATAATAGTAAAAAAGGTAAAAAAAAGAAATATTAAAAATATCTAGAATACACTAGGCTTATAACCTATAGTATATATATATATAGAAAGAGAGTATAATTTATTAAATCCTTTAAAGAATAAATTTACTAAGGGATTTATATAGGGAAATAATCTTAGCCTAGATGCCTAAGAACTAAGGCTATAAGCATATAATGGAGCGGTAAGGAAATGTACCCTGCCGCCCACAACAGAAAAGAACCGTTTTTTTTTTTTTAAAAAAAAAAAAAGATATCGGACTCCATTCAACACACCATTCATTTATACTCTACGCTTTGACCATAAACTCCAAAACATAAAACTGGATTCCAATATCCAAAGCAATATCGCCTGCGCCGTGATCCATGCCCATTCGCCATGGTGCTAAAAAAATAAAATAAAAAGTAGTGCAAAGATTGAAACCCAATGGACAACACAGGCATGCTCAGATGGCCATGATAAATGTCTAAAAGCTCAATCTAGCGGGACAGTCATGAGTTCCAATTCTGCCTGCGGGGACCCTGAACAAGGCGGTTCGGCGGCTGGTGCATTGCTCGTAAGCTTGGAAAATAGTTCAATATGACTCATCATGGATTCTGAGGATCCCTTGCTTGCCTCAGCTTCCTTTTTGCAGTCTGCGCCCCAGATGTTGGGCGGTATTGTTGGTCCCCCGTCCCACAGAGCGATCCTGATGGGCCATTCCAAATGTCGCCACCAACTTGAGCCAGTTTCAAAGAGGCTCACTAGGCCCATAACCTCGCGGCGGGACACACCTTCCAGCCACCATACAGGATCCATGCGTTGGAAGAGAGCAAAGAAGCAGGCGAGGATAGCGAGAGCCCGCGGTCGCTTTTCCTCAACCACCTCGACAAATCGTCGTGACACGCTGGCAGGAAAGGCGAGTGCAGCGGGGGCATCGGGGTTCTTATGTGCCCAGTTCAAGACGCTGACGGCATGAAAGTATCCCTGGTGCGTGGCCGTCACCTTGTCGATGGGCTCTTTTGCCAGCTCGTCATCTAGATCCTCCAGCAAATGTCCAAAGAAAGAAGTCGGGTTCAGAGGGTTCAGGTCCAGCTGAAAGCTAGGTTGCGAATCGACAACTGCCTGCACAATGCTGCTGTTCCGTATCCACTGCCACGAGGATGAAACTACAGTCTTGACGCCTTGGAATGCGTGAAACCATGCCATGGGTAAGGTGTAGCGATTTGTGCCGTCACCACTGCTGGTTTCCGCATCATCCTTGATGAAAATGCGCGATGCTGTGGCCTGGAAAGCAATGAGGGTAGCGGTCAAGAAGAGAGCCTCGGCGTTATCGGGCGTGATGCCCTTGTTGAGTGTCGTCACATAGGCGGCCAAAGTCGAGGCCGTGTAAGCGTGAGAGGCCTGCACCAAGCCTTTGTCGCTGGGACACTGTGAGCGCAGGTGTAGGGCGGCGACACAGAGCATCGCATCGGCAAGGTAGGCCTTTTCTTGGAAAGCCATTGCAGGGACTGCCCGCTGCCAGATGTCATCGGTGGCGGGAGAGTTTGTGAGCAGAGTCTTGCAAGTGCTGGTGGTGTACTGATGCAAGAGCCGCAACTCCAGCAATCTATCCACAGGGCGAGGCGTGTCTGGCTTTGGCGACAGCGTCGACGGCGGAGCGACGACGGATGGCGTGCTTCTTTGAGTAGGCGAGACCAGCGATGGCGAAGTCCTGGGTGCGTTCAGAGTGATGGCCGACATGGACGCCGATGGACTCAAGGAACCTGACGAGGCCGGCGTGGCAAGCTCATGGAGCACATGTTGATTCTCGAAATCACAGGGAACGCCGTGTTTGGAGCAATTGCCGCAGCGTGGGTGAACTTCGTCGCACTGGCATCGCGAAGTGACAATTGAGTTGTCAGCTTTACGAAGCGGTCATTCATTCATTTGACGAAATGGAGCCGGCCACGCTGCCATGTTGGCGTGGTGGTATCTCGGAGCCGTCAAACGGACACACGAGGGCGTGGCTGCTCACCTTGATTTTCCTATTCTTACACCGATGACATCCCGCGCGAGATTTTTTGTGAGATCGCCGAGGCGGCATGATAAGGCGACCAAGCACCGGGTTACAAGGCGCCGACCAGCCCGAGATGGAAAGCTGGCAAGTGACGATGCCTCAATTGCATGGCGACCGCGACCGAAAAGGGGCTGAAAGGATTCGCGGAGAGCTCAGAGGGCGACGAATGGTCCAGACTCCAGGGTGGCACGAGATCAAGGGAGATGGGCAGGGTCGGTCGGGAAGAGCAAGCCAAGCAGGCCAACACGTTACATGGTTGAGAAGTCGAGAATGAAGCCTTGTGTGTCGGTCGGCATGGGCATGGGCATGGGCATTGTGGATGAAGATGCTTCGTCAACGATCAGCCACGCAGTTTCCGTTCAAATGAGCTGTCCATCTGCTGTCCGTCTGCCCGTGAATGGATGGGCACGAGCGATTTGATGCTTTGTCATGTGGCCACGCCGCGGGCAAGTGGGGGCCGGCCATTCCTGCCATATTTGTCATTTCTGCCATATCATTCTTGCCATTTCTTGCGAGTTATTGCCAGCTCTTGCCAATTCGTGCGCGAATGAGCAAGATGATGCTGATGCGGGGAATCTGAAAGCGGCAAGTGCGGGATTCCGGCTTACCAACCAGGCCCAACGCAGCGCAACGCAAGGCAACGTAGCCACCATGGTGATGAATTCGGTCAAGCGCGGGCGTTTGGCGTCATGACACAATTTGGCAACGTGGTGAGTCGTCACGGCAGCTGTTGACGCCATTCTCCCATGCGTCCTTTGTTGCAACGGGATGACTTTGCTTCTTTTGAGTATTTATACGTCGGCAGCTCCACAAGCCAGGGCAGAACTTTTTTTTTTCCTTTATCATCGAACAAAAGATAAAAGAGCAACAAACCTTAAGACCTTGGACCCCTCCTTTTCCCGCCCCCACTTGCTCCCTCGAGCCTTGTCCATCTTTTTTTTTTTCTCCTTCGCCAAGGCCACTCCAAGATCCATTCACCTTCACTTGATATTGACAAGAAATAAAAAGCGGAAAAAAAAAAACGCTCCCTTGTCGAATCAATTCACAGTCCACACGACCAACATGTCTCCGCCCGCGACCTCGGACCCCGTGTCGACGCCCCCTCGGCCGCCAACACCCGTCCACGGCTTCGGTACGCTCGCCGTCCACGCCGGCTCGCCGCACGATGCGCACACGGGCGCCGTCATTGAGCCCATCTCGCTGTCCACGACATTTGCCCAGACGGCCGTCGGCAAGCCGGTAGGCGAGTACGAGTATTCTCGCTCGTCAAACCCCAACCGCACCAACTTCGAGGCGGCCGTCGCAGCCCTGGAGCACGCCCGCTACGCGCTCGCCTTCTCCAGCGGCAGCGCCACCACGGCCAACATCCTGCAGAGCCTCGCGGCCGGCAGCCATGTCATCTCCGTCTCGGACGTCTACGGCGGCACCCATCGCTACTTCACCCAGGTGGCCAAGGCCCACGGCGTCAAGGTCACCTTTACGCCTGAGATCGAGGTCGACATCGCCGAGCACATCAACGACCAGACGCGCCTCATCTGGATCGAGTCGCCCTCCAATCCCACCCTCCGCCTCGTCGACATCCGCGCCGTCGCCACCGAAGCCCACAAACACGGCATCCTCGTCGTTGTCGACAACACCTTCCTGTCTCCCTACATCCAGAACCCCCTTGACCTGGGCGCCGACATTGTCGTCCACAGCGTCACCAAGTACATCAACGGCCACAGCGACGTCGTCATGGGCGTTGCCGCCTTCAACAGTGACGACCTCAAAGCCCGTCTGAGCTTCCTCCAGAATGCCATTGGCGCTGTCCCCTCCGCCTTTGATTCCTGGCTCGCCCATCGCGGCCTCAAGACGCTGCATCTCCGTGCCCGCGAAGCCACCCGCAACGCGACCGCTGTCGGCACCGCCCTTGAATCCTCCCCCCACGTCATCTCCGTCAACTACCCCGGCCTCGACTCCCATCCCCACCGTGCCATTGCCCTGAAGCAGCACCGCGACGGCATGGGCGGCGGTATGCTCTCCTTCCGCATCAAGGGCGGCCACGCCGCCGCCGAGCGCTTCTGCCAGCTCACAAAAATCTTCACCCTTGCCGAGTCCCTCGGCGGCATCGAATCCCTCGTCGAGCTCCCCAGCAGCATGACCCATGCCGGCATCCCCCGCGACCAGAGAGAAGCCGTAGGTGTCTTTGACGACCTCGTCCGTCTGAGCTGCGGTGTCGAAGACGCAAAGGACCTCCAAGCCGACGTCCTACAAGCCCTAGACCGCGCCCTCAAAGACACCTCCCAAAACGGTCTCTCCTCCACCAACGGCCTCAACGGTTTCTAACCCACCAAAACCAACCCCCCGGAAGAACAAGAAAAAACCCGAAAAAAAAGAATACAGGTCCAGAATAACCTTCAGGATAACCATATCATGATGAATGAATGATTTTTTTCTTCTTTTTTTGCCGCCTTTGTCTCTTGTTTTTTTAGAATTTTAGAACAAACCAATCTCGTGTTTTATCCGTTTTGCCATTTTCAGACATGTAGTTGAGGAATTCATAGGGCATGACATGTTCGTGTTTACGTCTCCCTTCTTCACGTGTCTATTGAACGATGCTTTGTAGCGGTCTTGATGTTTTGTCTTTTTTTTTTCGTCAACAACGTTGGCGAATGTGAAGTACTAGAGATGGGGGGGGGGGGGAGATATTTTCAAAAAGCGCTGGTTGCGTCCCTACGGAATAACAAGATGGATTGATTTCCTCGAGGTGACAAAAGATGAATAAATTAAAAAAGAAAAGTTAAAAAACCATAAACGCCCCCGTTTTACGAGTTGCCATGGTATACCCTAGTTTCGTATACCCCCATCTTTCAAACTCAAAAAGTTAAGAGGCGCCGATTACGCCTCATTATTAGCCATGCCAAATCATCATTCTTCTCTTGTTGGCGCTTCTTATTGCGTCTCATGGTCCGTCCCAGGCATGTGGACTAAATTATCCGCGTATTCATTCGCCATGCTGTTTCCAGCAGTCCACTCACTCCTCCTTCTGTGAATCTCATTCATCCCTTGACAAGCCGTCTCGGCAATATAGTGCAGGTCGTCGAGCGTGCCTGAATTGCAATTGTGAAAAATGCCATCTATGCTCTTTTGCCACTCTGATGTGGTGTTGTCGACGGCCGTATGATACGCATTGGTATCGTACTCCTCGACTCGTGGCGCCCTTGGCCTGGGCCTGAGTTTGTGCATCAGTCTATCATCAGTCGTAGCCTGGGGCAAGTACTCGACGGGTTCGCCCGAGGGCATGTTGGGTTGATGTACGCCCATGACAACTTCGACGAAGCGCTGCGAGACGCTTCGTCCGAGACCACAGGGATCGATGAAATCAAACTCTGGTTGCATTGACATGTCTTCACGGATGTAGTGGTCGTAGGCGAGAAAGGAAGCGCGACAGATTCGGAGTCGAGGAGCGGCGGCTCGGAGAGACATGGCCATCCATTGGCAGTCGTCGGCAGGGCGCTGGTTTGGGATGCCTACCCAAAGGACTTTCCGGGAGTCTTGGTTCCAGTTGCTGGATTGTTCTGTCTTGAGATAGATTTCATTGAGGTAGAGCTCTTCAAGGGTCTCGCCAAAGATGTCCGTCGCTCGAAGAAACGACTCGGGCAAAATCTCAAGGCGCTTCAATTCCAAGCAGGTGAGGTTGGAAAAGTGCACGCGCGGCGCGGGCAAAGAGCGTGCTCTCCAGTCTTCGATGGAAAGCTGCCAAAAGCGCGTCTGTTTTAGACCCCGAGGTGGTCGGTCATCATGGTCCATACCTATGAGGCAAAGCGTCTTGAGATGGTCGGCGTGTTCAATAACGTCCCAGAGGCAGGAGCCGAATAAGCCTGCCCGCTGCGGTTCCATGTCGTGCCGGCGCAGAGTCAGGACCAAGTGGTTTAGGACGGCGACGACAGACATGATGTTGACGACGTCGCTTGGATTCAGCCACAGACTAGAAATGGTCACGTCAGTGACATTTTCGAGAACCAGGGCCTTGAGACTGGCGGAATCCTCCTCGGGCCGAGATGCAAATGCCTTGAGAGTGTTGGCAAGAATCATGGTGGCGGCGTTGCAATGCCGGCCAACGAGTTGGAACGGGAGGTTGAGACGCAGACTATGGACCTCGCGGCAATTGAAGAGGATTGTTTCAACCATGTGGTAATATTCGGTTTCAGTGAAGGAGTCTTTGTTCATGCAGTACTTTTTGTGCATTGTTTGACAAAAGTCTGTCATGGAGGGAACTCGGGCGAAGACGGTTTCGAGGAAATCAACTTCCACTGGTGAGGGGGTCAGTATGAGTAGAGACATGAGACAAAACATGTATAACCAGACACACATCATCGATATTCAACAAACATCAAACCTCTGGTGGCTGTCATGGCGACAAAAAAGGCTTGGGTTATCACGACAAACGGCAGCACTCACTCTCATCTCGAAGAACCATCAAGTCAATGTATAGGCTTTTGCAATGATAACCGATCGTCTGTAGAGCGTCAACGTCTGGCCGACGCAGATGGCTTGCCCTGCTCATGCGGGAAAAATCCAAACCGAGGGTGCAGCAGCCGGAAGGCTTGAGGATTCTGTCAAACAGACGACAGACCAGACGGAGTCTGAGCACATTGTTCTTGGAGCCTTGGGAGACGCATTGCTTCAAGATGGCGTCAATCAGCTCTCGCGGAAGGCGATCCATGACTGTGCATGTGTACTAAGAGGCGAATGAGAAAGCGAGCAAGGGGCGGAGGGGAAGCCTCCTATCACGTCGTTTACGGGATCTGTGGATTTGAAGATGGCAGATTTGTAGACAAGGATGGGATTTCGGTCAGGGCAAGTTGTGGATGGATGAAGATGGATGAAGATGGATGAAGATGGATGGTTCAAAGGGACCGGGACGCGGGGAGAGAGATTTGGCGGCCCCTCTGGTCAATGACGAATGTGCGTCGTCGAGCTGGTCACTGGCGCCTTCTCCTTCCAGTCCCCGTCCGTCCTAGATCGACGCCAGAGTGAGTCTCGACTCGAGCCAGCCATTTAAAGTGTGCTGGAACTGGCGCTAGGCTGTTTTGAGCCTGGCGGGCACCCCCGCGAAACCTTGGACTTTTTGCCATGCAGACAGATCTTATCAGAGCCGCATTTTATTTGATTTTTTTTTCCTCCGATTGCTCACGCCGCTTGATCGCCGCAGACAGCAACGACGACAACCTGTGCAGCGCCGCGCCATTGGCCTCATTCGTCATCATTGAACAGGCCGTAGTCGCGTCTCAGTTCAGTCTCTCGCGGCAACGAGGGGAAATAAATCATCGATTAAATCCAAAAATCTCTTTCCACCACAAGAGCATGGTCACAGGGCTCAGGGACACGTTCCATCGCGCCAAAAAGTTTGCACGCTCATTGCTAGGCGGCAACTCCTCGATACGAGAATCTGTCGAGACATCTCCAACGCCGATAGTACCAGCGAACGCATCGGATGCTGAAACATCAGCTGTAGCAGCATCTTCCGCAAGCAACATCATGGCCAAGTCGGCCAAGGATCCGGCCGAGACGGCCTCTCAGATTTCCCAGAAAAGCCTCAAGCGGACGAGTCCTCACGATGAGCAGGATGGTGCTGGTGGCGGCGAGTGGCAGGTCGTGTCGCGCCCGACCAAGAAATCCAAGAAGATACCTCGTCCGGGCAAGGGAAGCTACCCGGCACTGGTCTTCTCGCCCAACGCGCGTCTTCAGTCCAAAATCAATTTGAACAATGTCCGCGACCTCATCACCTACATCTTTGCCGATGGGACGGGGCCTCAATGGATCGGCGTCTCTCACAGACCACAATTCAGAAAAATCGTGGCCATCATGGTTCCGGGATTGGAGGAGGCCATGTTCAGGGCGGGTGTGGACTACGTGACCTACAATAACGGCGGCCGCGACCGAGCAGAAGAAGACGAAGACGAACAAGAACAAGAAGAACAAGAACAAGAGCGGCGTCGAGTTTCGACTTCGCCGGATGACTACTATCCTCGCCCGTTGAAGAAGGAAAATCTGCCGGACCCATTGAAGCCATTCGCAGACATGTTCCCGCACTTATGGCCCGTAAAAACACCAGGAGACGACAGGCATGGGAAGATGCACTCGCCCATAGCTACATTCTTGACCACGCCTGCTCCCAAGGACAAGACGTCCAACAAGCAGAAAGGAGGAGGTGTGAAAGCCGCTTCGGAACCCCAGGGGTGGCGCAATGACCGAACGTCCATTACCGAGTTCCTGGCTTCGGCCGAGGAGCTCGCTGACAACGGATACCTCATCCACCCGGCACTTCTTCCCGAGGGCGAGCGGAGAGACGGCTTCGTCGTTCCAGACGGATGGGTGCTCACCAAGGTAGACAAGTTGGACGATGGAAACGTGCCCGACAGCGAGATTGAAGCGGGCAGCATTACCGCGGGCAGGAAGATGCTCGCGCTCGACTGCGAAATGTGCCTCACGGGCGAGAACGAGCTCGCCCTCACGCGTATCAGCATCGTCGACTGGGACGGCTGTGTGGTCCTGGACGAGCTCGTCAAGCCCAGCAAGCCCATCACCGACTACGTGACGCGCTTCTCGGGCATCACGGAGGAGATGCTCGCGCCCGTCACCACGACGCTCGCGGACATTCAGGCCAAGCTCCTCTCGCTGATCGACGCCCGCACCATTCTCATCGGCCACTCCCTCGAGTCCGACACCAAAGCACTCCAGCTCGCACACCCCTTCATTGTCGACACCTCGATCCTGTACCCGCACCCGCGTGGACCCCCTCTCAAGTCATCGCTCAAGTACCTCGCGCAGAAGTACCTTGGGCGCGAGATCCAAAAGGGCGGCGCAAACGGCCACAACAGCATCGAAGATGCCAAGACGTGTCTCGACCTCGTCAAGCAAAAGTGCGAAAGGGGCAAGCTCTGGGGCACATCCGACGCCAACGGGGAGAATCTCTTCCGCCGCCTGGCCCGCGCCGGCACTGCCTACAAGGCCCAGGGCGGCGACGCAGCCATCGGCGGCCTTGAAGTGGGCAAGACGTCGGCTGCCATCGACTGGGGTGACCCATCCAAGGGCGCCGGCGCCGGCGCAACCTACCAGCTCGGCTGCAAGTCCGACCAGGACGTCACCGACAACATCCTGCGCGCCGTCAACGGCGACCCAGACGGCTTGCAGATCCGAGCCCCGGGCGTCGACTTTACGTGGGCTCGCATGCGGGAGCTCGAAGCCCTTCAGGGCTGGTGGAACAAGAACCGCGTCGACAATGCAAACTCGGACGGCGGACCACCAGCAGCACCAACACCTGCTGTACCCTCCTCTCCTGGTTCTGCCAGCCCACCAGAGTCACCACCACCTCTCCAGCAAGCCCTCTCGGACCTGACGACGCGCCTGGTCCGCATCCACGCCGCCCTGCCCCCCTGCACCGCCTTGATCGTGTACTCGGGCTCCGGCGACCCCCGCGAAATGGCCCAGCTGCAGCAGCAACACGCCCAGTGGAAGAAGGAGTACAACACACCGGGCAAGAAGTGGGACGACCTGTCCGTGAAGTGGACCGACGTAGAGGACCAGGCCCTGAGGAGAGCGGCTCAAAAGGCTCGTTCAGGAATCGCATTCATTGGCGTTAAATAAGAAATGTCAGGGGCATGGCGAAAGCATGGTTGCGAGATGCCCAGTCCAAGTAAAGGATCAGGGTACCGGCGGAATTTCACTACATAATCTTTGTTTGTTTTTCTCTTTTTTCTTCTTCTTTTTTTTTAAAATCGTGCATAGACCGTAAAGAATCCGGCATAGAAAGACATGGCACGCAAGGGGCTCTAGAAACTGCAACGCACATGTACATAAATGGAACGGCACTGTTCTGTAGTATTTATTGTAGGGAGTAGGACAACTCTCATGTGTGAATAAACCTTGGCATCGGATGGATTTTTTTTTTTTTTGATTTTTTTTTTTTCGCAGAAATGTTGGTAAAACGCTTATATACTAATGGCGTGAAAATGTATCGAGTATGATTTTATTTGGCACACAGAACTGTTTGTGTTGCTGCTTTTTGTAAACCAGCTAACCAGGCAAATGATGAATAGTATATTTACAGACAAAAAAAACTCTTTCAAGTGCCAAGATATTGCATAGAATCAACCATCGAAATCGCAAGCACACTTCTTTATAAAGACGACTCTTCCAGACACAGACATGCCAGCAGATTGACCAACCAAGTCATCATACCACTCGCAGCCAGTCATCCCAAGCCCCTCCGTTACACTATTGTACATGCCATCCGTGTCCAACGTGGCTTCACTGCAGCGCTTCGTGCCCAGTTATGGAAATACATCGTGCATACGACTCTTACCCCCCTATGGCAGGAAGGCATCGTGATTTAGGGGGCCTTGTGTTTAGAAAGGACCTTGAGTGTACAATTGGGACCTGAACCCATATTTGGGTAGACACTCTTTGTGTGAAACAACTATGTAGTGACGTGGTGCATTGGCTTATGACACGATACTCAAGTACCTCACACACTCCTATTAGTCAAGTGTAAGCTCAAAGCCATTTTTCTACAATTTCCACAAGTGTCGGGACCTCTCCCAAAGAAGGGATAGCCCGACATGCCACCCCAAACACTCTTCATAAAGACATGCCTTATCCATCACTCGTCTTGTCAGCCCTGCATATACACACTACTATTAATCACCCATACCCTAAATCTCGTGCACCGCCCACGCACTCCACAAGCCTCGTCAGCAAGCCTAAACACGCGGATGCCGTTTCTACGCCGTACAGCTACCTCTGGCGTGTGTGCCGCTAGGTCCACGGGTCATAGTCCATGGCAGAGGGCGTTTACGGAGATGCTGCCCCCGTGAGATAAGGTGCGATGCGATGGGTGATGTGATGGAAGTGTATGACGGAAACCAGAAGACGTGGAATGTGCAACGTGCGGTACAGAATGAAGAACGTGAACGTGAATGTGAACGTGAACGTGAACCCGAACCGGAAAGAACGAAGCATATTGCCAAACACAAAATACAAGATATACAAGGTAAACGCAAGCGCAAACGCAAGCGCAAACGCAAAAAAAAGGAAAAAAAAAAGAGGGAAACAAAAATAAAAAAAAGCAGTGTGTGCAATATGTAACGCCATGAAAACATCAAGATAACAAATACAACGTAAAAGTAAAAGTAAACGTCAACATAAACGCATACGTATACCTAAACTCAAATGTAGCCAGTCATCATTATGTGCTAATTAAGTTTAAAATGCCTGCCCCCCTCCACAGCATGACCTAAATTTTTTCATCTTGTAACGACAAATAAGAGGGAAAAAAAAAAGAAAAAAGAAAACAGAAAACAGAATAACCAAAAACTCGAATCGCTAAAACTCCATTTATGTTGCTTTCCCCTCCGCGCAAGGGGCCCGTATTTTGTATACCGCCCGGATCGGTTTCTTCGGTCCGTGGTGGATGAAAGAATCCCCTTTTTGTCAAACCATGTATTCCAGATGCAGAGACAGGCTATTCAAGAAAAACAAAACAAAACAAAGGAAAGATAAAATGGGAATATGTCGCTGCGGTCTTGGTTCGCGTTTTTGCGTCTGCGTCTGTGTCTATGTCTTTCCGAGGATTGCCAAACAAGGGACTACACGTATATAGGACAGGACACGCTCCGAAGAGAAGAGCCCATCGAAAACGTCTTGTAAGCCGTGGGATTACAAGTCACAGAGACCTACGTCCCGTCCTGTCCCTTATTTCTGCCCGCCATCGTCTCGTCTCAGCGTCGTATTGTACTCAAAAGAGACACGGTCAGTGTGTAGACTCGACAGAACTCACAGACGGAGCTTGGTGCTGCTCCAACCAGCACAGACTTGCGTCGACCTATTCCAATCACGTTCTTTCATGCGTGCAGACTGACGTATTTCAACTGCCGCGTCGAGCCTACGACGTTAGATCCACGTATTTACGCAAGATATTACTGTTCCAGCTGAGAACAAATGAAAACTTTTCTTCGACACAAAAGGGGAAAAAATTGAAAACAGGTCGCGTTTCTCTTTGGCGGTCGGTCGTGTCGTGTTATGTGCTGTTGCCTCATTCTTCTCTCTTTTTCAAATATACGTCTCGGCGCCGGGACAAGATCAAAGAAAGTTTTGGGGCTCTAATCGCATCAAGTATGTTTGAGATTGGTAAACTCATCCACCAGTTCGGCCGAGGTGCCAAAAAGGTCCAGAGGCGGCAGCTGAGGAGGGTCAACACGATTGATGCCATGCTGAAGAACAGTCCCGTAACTGGCAGGCCTTCCTTCGTCTCCTCCGCCCCTTAAATCAACTTCGGTCAGCTCACCAGGAAAGTCCATAGACGACTTGGACGAAGACCGGTTCTGTGATGCTGTACGCTCGAATGGCAATGCAGACGCCACGGACAGATGTTTGTCGCGGCTTGTTGAAGAGCCCTCGTCACCGGTTTCGTGAGAAACCGTGTCAGAAGGAACAGGAGAGTGGGAGTGGAGCACAGACAATGAAGACATACGCCCAGGATCCATTGAGCCCGAGTTTCTCTTAGAACTCTTGCGCGGAATCTCGGGCAAGTCGAGGCCGATGAGGTCGTCTCGACCTACTAAAATCGTTCTACCTCTTGGCAGGTTCAGTTGCTCGCCATCCTCCTCCGGACTGACAGAATCCTCGTCAGAATCCTCTGCATCACTATCCTCTGCATCAGAGCCCCCTGCATCAGAACCCTCCCGAGGCTCGTCACTGTCGCCAAGTAAATCATCAGGCTTGCGCAAAGGAGACTTTGTTATAGGGCGCTTGATAGGGGCCGTGTCGTCATCCTCGTTTTCGTCTCCGTCGTTGTCGCCAGCATCGTTAACTTCATCATCATCATCAGAGTCTATTGGACCATTTCTCAGGACGCCCATGGCGACGGGAATGCCCTCTGGTGGTGTCTCATCTCCAAAGCCTCCGTTTCGGACCATATCTGGCGGCATTCTGGAGCTTCGGACGACCTCGAACCCTTTACCCTTCTCCTTGCTCTTGCCGCCGAACCAATTCCTGAACCAACCTGTAGCAGTCGCGACTGGTCCGGTTGGATCGGCCGGGCCGGTCCCGAGCCGTCGTCCGGGATTATCTGAATTGAGCGCGGGGCCACGAACTCCGTAGTAAAAGTCTACCTCACGGGTCGCATAATCTGTGTGGTTCACTGGCAAGTTGACAACACCACCGCCTCCTCCAGGAGCAGGTGTTGGTCCGCGAGGTGTCTCTTCCAAAGCTGAGTCAAGAGCGTCTCCCGAGGCCCCCGATTTGGGATTTGTCGGTGACGTCATCTCGATCCTCAGGGCATTGGATGGAGCATCCGAGTATGTGGAATCCCTCAATTGGGGGTTGATTGCTCCTCGTCGCGGCGGTCGATAATACGGATCGGATGGCTCTACATGAACAGGCACCATCATCGGACGCCCGACTGTGGGTGATGCAATGAAAGAGAAGGTGCTCATCTCACCTGGCGTGCCGGGAATGTAGGAGCTGTTTGAATCCCCATGGCGATGACCGGCCGTGAACACGTCGATGCTCTGCAAACCGGAGCTGCTGCGCTGCTTCGTATGTGCAGCAGTGCCGCCGTAGTCCACAGTCGATGTGCTGCGCAGTCTTCTATTGCCATGAGCCAGATAGCCTGTCTTGCCCCCTTCCTCGGCATGCAGCATTGCCATGGTTGAAAGTTGACTTCCCCTGGAAGGCACTGTACGATGCGTTTCTCGCCGCGAGAGCTCTCTCATACCGAATATCTTGGTTAGGCCTCCCCTGGTAAGTCCACCGACATTGTCTCCTCCGGCACCAAGCAGGCGTGCAACAACTTCGACAATGGTTTGTAAAGCATTGAGGAAAAATCCCAGACCCAAAACGCCTCCGTGGATAAGCAGAATGGCATATCCGATCCAGCCCTTTGGTCCCTCGGTAACTCCCAGACTCGGGGCAAAGGCAACCATCAAAAGTACGCATGTGAGGCGGAGAACCGAGAATAGCGTATGATATGCGTTCATCGAGGTGGGCGACTGGAAGGGCTTGAACGCATGCAGGGTGAATATTTGAATCACTTCGCAAATAGCAAGCAAAACAATCTGAGAGATGCCACTTGCTTGGACAGCACCAATCGCAACGCCTCGCACAAAATTGAGTAGGACGGGAATGAGGGCAAAGGCAGCCGCTTCGTCCGAGTAGGTATTGTATAGAGGACCGTATCGTAAAACTGTAGGCAAGTCGTCAAAGAGACAAGATTTGGGTCTTGTGCGTATAATGAGCAGTAGCACGTAAATTGCAAAGCCCAAAAGCACAGCCAGCGTGATGGCAGCCAAACCGATAGCATAGGTTGGGGACTCGCCAGCTGCGACCAACTGAAAACAGGACAGAGCCACGATCGGTATCATGAGAAAGTTGAAGACGATACGAATGACATTCCCCGTGCTGAACGGTAGGTTTTTAGCGCGGAGATCCTCCTCGGCAATATTTCGAATCTTACGATAGAGCCATTGCACCAAGAATCCGGCTTGCGTCAAGATGAAGACTGCGGCAATGATGACGCAGAGCCAAACCATCATGCCGGCCCATATGTCAGAGCTTTCCTGCATGCCAACGAGCTGACCGAGGGCATGGAGGCCATAGCCATCAGGAATGTCGGTAACGTATATGCCATCTTGCACACTTTGCCAGCCAGGGGTCTGCGTGACAAAACTCTCATTGAACATGAGTGTAGACCATCCAACCTGGCTCACCGCTGGCTGAAAGAAGCCGGGGTAGCTAAGTGAAAGTGCACCCGACAAGGCGATAAACTGTAAATATTGCAAGCAATCGCCAAAGCCCGGGGTAACCAGTCGAAGCAGGTCTGCGTCTCGGCCGTAGTTTGAGGTCCAATGAAAGATATTGGAGCTTCCCCAGGGACTAAAGATGCCAGCAAACGCGACAGCAAACCCGGCAAAAAGGAGAACGACTAGAGGCACAACCTTGAGCACCCAAGCAATATTTCCAAGATCTGGAGTAATGACGGACGAAATACAGCCTATGTTTGTGCCTTCAGCGTTGCCGAAAATAATCAATATGGTGGCGGCGAAGGATGCAAAAGAATATGACGAGTACATGTCGTTTGTAATATTCATAGACGGCAGGTCGTATACGGAGCTGTGACGACAATTTGTGAGCATTTCTGTATGCGCTCCCTTTTCCTCCAAAAAAAAAAACCCCTTCATCTTTCCCCGCGCATCGGAATATTGCAAAAAGAATCCCCAGAAAAGATACACACTTACACATTTCCCGTGGTATTAAAGACGGGCGGTAGAGGGCAAGAACCATTGACCAGAGCATCACCGCAAAAAAAGTTGCGATGACTCCATGGTATATAACTCAGCATGCTGATGGAGCTCTTGACTGTGGTACCATTTTGAGAATTGTCCGAGTTGATGATCTTGCCATTCGTCTTGTCGGGATTGTTCCAGTAGTCTCTGTCCTCGGGCGGTGGGAGATTCACTTGCTGGAGGGAGCCCGTGACGTTGCCCCAAACTATGTACTGGAAGTTGTGCTTGCTGCTCTTGGTGTCAAACTTGGCATCGGCTTCGACGGGGACCCATTGTATGAAGGGAGGGTTCTGGTTCTGAAACGACTCGGGGAGGCAATTTGTCGGTCGGATTCGCACTGCAGAAACGGGCGCTGAGGCGAGGAGCGCAAAGAGGACAACGGTCATGAGCCTACAACACATGGTGCTTGATGCCGAGACTACGGACGCGGGCCGTGACCGATTCCTCCACATATTTCGTCTCGTCAGGTTTGAAGGTTCGGCGGCGCAAACAGAGGGGGTGGGTTGACAAGGAGTGTCATGATGATGTGAGGAACTCGGATGCGAATGGTCCAGGAGATGCCGCCTCGACCGGTCGCCGCGAGACTCGATGGTCGAAGTCGACGACGAAGCTTGAAAGATCGAGGACAAGAGCCCTTGGAACTGGACATTCCCAAAGTCCAATTTGCCAGCCATGCTGGGTAGCACGTGATGTGACGTCGGTGGCATTCAAGAGCTGCGCATCTTGATTGATGATTTTGGCCGTGATCGCGGACAGATTGAAGACGCAGGAATATTGCAGGCATACACGAGGAAAGGTATCGTCGCAAAGGCTTCGGAACGGAGTCGAAAGGGACTTGAGCAGGCGGCAGCCTTGGGAAATTTCACTTTTTTTTTGGTGCCAAGGCGCAGAAGTCGAAAGCCAACCCAGCCGTACGTACGTTTGGATATCAGTCACAATTGCACAGCCAATCCATCCACCAGGCGTCGTTGTGGCTATGGTCGTCGTCGAGGATCGTCGTATTCGTCGGATCGGTGGTCGAGGATCCGCCTTTTTGAAGCAATAGAGACAAAAGAAAAAAAAAAGAATTATGGGATTTCAGCGAGAGTTGAGAAGTGAAATAGACCGTGGCGATGACGGATGGAAAGAGAGAGGGAGGGGGAGGCAGTCGAATCGAGTTGGGCTGCTGCGCGGGATAAAACAGATCGGAGGCCAGAGACATTGAATGAGGCGCGCCATGGAACGGTCGGCTGCAGCCACCTGTAGCCCAGCTTAAACGGTCTGGTCACTAATGCATATGGTGCATGTGGCTGGTGGTAGGTGCATGTAGTAGGCTGGAACCGCGCCACAAGCATCTCAGTGCTTCTAGTGCGTGCCGTGTCAATCAATTGATATATGGTAAAAATAGCCATAGCCACAATCATCAATCAGTGCCCGCCGCCCGGCTGAAAGCCCATCCCATCCGACGGGCGAATGAGAAGCAAGGTAAAAAAGAGACAAGCTTCATCCTCCCCTACCACCCGGGACTTCCGAAACGTCTCGCCTGGCTCTAGCTCGTACATGTGCGCCACGCAGAGGAAGTACTCGGGATGGTATCTCTTAAGATGCCCAGCAGCCAACACGTCCTGCACACCACCACCACCAGAAGACACCAACACGCCAGCCCGCCAGCAGCCAACACACACACACACCAACACACCGCATGCAACATCACCACCACCCTCTCCTCCTCTTCTTGCCGCCTCCTCCTCCAAAACACACCACACAGAGGCCTAGTGCCACCCACGTCTTCCTCGCGTTGCTTAGTCCCGGCCGTCCTGCAACCCTACAACCCTACAACCCTCAACCTTGACCTTGCAACCTCGCAACCCCGAACAAAGTGAAGACCTCAACTGCCGACTTTCCGCTCCCATTTTACCCTTTCACCGGCATAGAAACCTCCATGATCCAGATCTCCCAATATCCTTCCATCTTTTCTTGGTCGAATATGTCTCAAACGTCTTTAATTGACATATGGACCGTCCACCAGGCCTGTTGTTTCACTTGTTCTCTTCCCCCTCCTCATTTCCGCCTTGCGGCAAGCATTATATCTCTCATCTACGCACTCGCACTCGCACTCGCACTCGCACTCGATTGCGCACTCATTCCCTAGGCAGGCCGTCAGTCAGTCACACAACGACGTCCCGCGTGGTAGCCACGAGGCATGCATGTATGATGCATACATACAGTACATATGCACATATGTATGTACAGTTGTTTGTGCTGTGCCGTCCGACACTGCATGATCCCACATTTCTCCGCTTCTCTGTATGTATCTGTGCTGCCAATTGTTTTTTCTTTGTCACTCAGTTCGTTCGTCCCGTCCTGTCGTCAGCTCTTCTCACACACCACACGCCCCTGCTCTGCTTTCCCTGTCGGGCGAACGGGCAAATCACCCAGACTGATGAGTGGGCACCAGGAGAACCCCCCCTGTTCTTCGTCTTTCGTCTCCATCTTCGTCTTCGTCTTCTCCTGCTTCCATGGCCAACATGTTCGAGCTCGTTGTAATACATACTTGTATCAACGCGTATATGTGTGTAAATGTACTTACGTATGTCTGTACATGTAATTATCTTTGCCGGCAACCCGTAGACAATAGTAAGCGGCTCGGAATGAGCAGACCATAGCCCACACTTGCGTCAAGCGGATTGCCATTGTGATTGGACAATCGAGACGCGCGTTACCAGGTCCCATGCCATGTCTTGAACGCGGAAATTTCTCTTCTGGTCATTGATTGCTTCCTACGTACGCATTACCTCGTACCCGCCTACCCGTCCCATTCAAGCCAGCGTTCGAAGCAGATACGAGCTCACTAAATCGAATTATGCTTAGCTTCCCTAAATAAACCCCGGCCAGAGATCTCTCGCCCCAGTCTTCGCTCCAGTGCACCCATCATTATTAGGGGCCAAACGTCCACTCTGCCTCCTTGACTCCTTCCTACGATAATTCCATGATACCCCGTTGCAATCCAACAGCCAACAAACTTGGCACACACAGCATTGCCGCACGGACTCCCTTCCATCGGAGAATAAATGGCGTCAGCGTACGTATTTGCAACAGAGAGCAAAGGCACCCACCACAACATCTTTATACCTCTCTCCGACCCATCGCTGGAGAAGAGCCCGCCCAATATGAACAATCCCTCTGCGCAGGTCAAACTACATCGTGTAGTCGACTTGGCATTGGATCTGGTTTTTCTGCATCCAGGAGTCGACACACCATCGCAGCCGTCTTTGCACTGATTGAATACTGCCAAGATTCGCAGACAACAAAGTGACTGCAATCTCGCCAGGTAACTCATAGTGGTCCACCTTTGCGTATTGGCTGACTAGGCGTTCCATGTCGCCATGCCCAGTATCAATGGTTGTGCGAAGATGCTTTGTATTCGTCACGCCCTCAGACTGAAACAAAAGCCTGCTAGGCACGTCCGAACCGGAAGTACCATAAGTACCATACTTGTCTGCGCTGTTTCGCTCCCAGACGCGGGTCACGCAAGAGCTGCTCCCTTCAGCCTCGAGCAACTCACTGGCGGGCCACTCAGCATCCATCATTTGCTTGTAGTCTTTGGCGCCCGTGAGCTCCGTGTTTTTTAAAAAGCCTCCGAAATCGACACTGCTGGTAGCTGCATCAAATCGTTGCATGGGGGCTGGTGTTCGCGCAAGATTGATTTGCAAGGCGTGGGAGTAACCCAGAGGCAGACCGTCGACCTCTGGTGTTGTTTCTCTACTGTTCTTTTTCTTCATGGACGGGGAGTCTCCAAACGACTCTGCCAAGGGCAAGGACTGCAACGGTACCAAAGGCTTCTCCAAAGGCCGACTGAACAATGTCGCGTCATGTCTGCTAGCAAATTTGTCGTGCGGTTTCTCGGCGACACGAGTGACTCCTTGGTCTCTCGTGCCGCCACCGAGAGATGATATGCTACCCTCGCCGCGCAACCACGGCACGACAAACTTATCTTGATAGCCAGTGTGACCTGAACCACGACTCAATTGTCGTCCACTCTGTCTACTTGAGGTTACAGCGGTTGCAAGTGCGGTGCGACGATCGTTGGACCGATTTCCTACAGCCGCCGGGGTGGGTGACGCATCAAACAATCGCAAACGTGGTCTGAGTGGGGGACTATCGCCGTCGTTTCTGTGCCTGGGGTCAGAAGGCGGAGGCGTGAGAACCCTTGGCGAGTGTCTGACGAATGGTGCAATGATTGGAACTCGTCGGTCGTCCTGGGTACGTCGAATCGGTATAGACGGCTGCTGAAAGCTTCTTCCTAGTCCGCCAGCTCTCGGACTGTGATGAACTCCATCGTTGACTCTATGCGGTGGAGACGATTCAGTGACAAGCCTATCGAGATACGGAGCTCCAGAGTTTAATCCTGGCTGTTCTGGGCTGATTTCCGCTTCATCTCGCATTTTGTTCAAATCGCTTGCCGTCAAGGACTTCAACGGAGTTCGTTCTGGTGAATGAGGGTTAATAACTTGTCTCATATGCTGAGCCTCTGGTATTTCTGCAGTCGTTGCAGTGTCATCGCAAGCAATGTCAAAGTCTTGTCTCGCAACCGGCTGGAAATAGTGGCGAATGTTGTCTTTGCGAACCTGATCATCTATTTGCACCGGAGGGGATTCTCGTCGAGGTATTTCTACTTGATTGACGTCCAAACCATTCTCATCATCCGATTGATCATCTTCTTTATTACTCATATTGACGGTAAAAGTTGTTTTTAAAACGGCTCTGACTGTGGGCTCTTTGGTCGCTGAGCGCTCGGCGCAATGGTTCACTTCGTAATTGAGAACATTGCGGCGGCCACTTCCAATATTGTAGTTGTCATCGTTGCTGCTCAGCTGCGGAGGCATGGCATCTCTCGCTCCGCTGTTGGTCTCGTTAGCTGACTGGGCCTCGCATGAGTTTTCGTATCGAGGTGCGACAGCACCACTTGTTTCGCAGATTGAACTAGTCAGGGGAGCGAGAGTAGGATATCTTTGCAAGTCCTGGCTCAATGACTTCCGGAATATGACCTCGAGTTTCTCTAGTAGAGACTTCTCATCTGAAAGCAGTACCTCGTCCTTTCGAGCTGCGATATTGGGGTCGTAGCTCATGGGGGGGCATTGGATCCTCAATTGCACGAACAAGTGGCCCGTTGTGGACGACGAAGACGACTTCTTGTTTTGCGCCTTGGTCTTCGTTGTATATGATTTTACACTTTTTGCTATCTTCTTGGAAATATGCCACGAGCTTGACATTGGCCGCCCATCAATCGATATAAACACGCCTTGTCTACACGAACTGGTTGAGGGCTGAACTCCAATGTAGCCGGAGAAGATCCAGTCAGCAGCTTTTGAAGAGTGACCAATACTGGATGCGGAAGTATCTGTTATTGTTTCGCTGATTTCTGTGCACTTCTCTACAAGACTGGCTCCAAAGAGTTGCAAGACGGCCTCACGTCCCGAAGCTGCAATAGCCGGCGAGTACGACCACGTCGGCTTCGAGTCGCCGACCACCTTGAGCGACCACTTTATGTGCGGTCTCGCGAGGGCATAAGCTTTCAGGGTATCCTGGATCTTTGCCATTGTCTTGCTCTTCTCTTTCAAAAGGGACTTTTTCCGCGGACTCATGTTCTCAAACAGCTTAGTCGCTGCAACAGTGGTCCCAACTGTCGCCGAAACTGGTTGTTTGGCCCGGACGCCGCCGCTTCCATGAGCTAATTCTATTCTCCAAGCGACAGGATCCCTTGATTTCTTTGTAACGATGACAATGTTGGCAAGAGCATTAGCGCTTGCCAGCGCCTCTCCGCGGAAGCCCAGACTGTTGCCCCCGATACTGGCCAGCTCTTCAAAAGCTCTGAGCTTGCTTGTATGCGCTCGTCGACCCAAGGAGTTGAAGTCGTCTATATCAATACCGGTTCCGTTATCCTTGACAGAAATTCGGTCTATAGTGTTGGAGGATACTGTTATTTCGATGGTGGTCGCTTTTGCATCGACGGAATTGTCAATGAGTTCCTTGACCAAGTCGCAAGGAGTTGTTATATTCATCGAACATTGGAGCAGCTGAGCGGTAGATGGGGGCAGGGCTTGGATAGACATGGTGAAGAATGTTTGCCAAATTATCGTTATAATGAGGGGAGACCATAAGATTTGGATAAGATTTGGAGGTAAAGGATGGCTCTCTAATATGTCGAAGCATAGTGAATGTTGGCAGCAAAGGTTAAAAACTGTTCAACGTCCTTTGCGGTTTTCTTTTCTTTTTAGTTATAATCTTCATGCTACATAGCTCCTTCCCTTCTTAGATGCACAGAAGATGCAGAGGAAGGAGCAATCCTCCACAGCCGCGGATTAGTCGACCGCACATCATACCATTCCTTCCATCGCGATTCAAATTTGAGTATGATCATTCAAAAATGTCAAATCCGAACAGCTACACCAAATAACCGATTCAGTGCTGTAATGGTTGTTCAAACTGAAATCAAGCTTCCACATTCCGTCACTCACTCACTTACATCCACGCCACCTTACCCAATGGGTCATGCCAACCCCACCATGCCACATGCGACCACCCCGCCAAGCTCCCCGCGACAAGCCTTCGCAATCCACCCCTCCCGCCACTGACTGCCACCAACCACAGCACAATCCATCATCGCCAGACTTCCTCCTCATACCATTCGCCTCTCCATATCCCAGACCCGTCAGCACCAGCACCGCAGGGCGAACACAACATGTCTCTCAAGGGCCCGACTCCCCAACAACACGACGGCTCCGGTCTCCGCATCGCCATCATTCACGCCCGGTGGAACCAGTCCGTAATAGCGCCCCTCGTCACCGGCGCCAAAGAGAAGCTCCTAGCCTGCGGTGTCAAAGAGTCCAACATTGTGGTACAGTCTTGTCCTGGATCATGGGAGCTCCCCTTTGCTGCTCAGCGGTACGTTTTATTGTCGTTGGAAGTCAAAGAGAAAGAAAGACGTCTACTGTTCTGTATTCATGTGTGATGATTTAAGAAAAAGATCAGTTGCGCACTGTACCAAACAAGCAGCAGCAGATATGGAAGGAGGAAAGAATTGAAGAAAAAACCATACCCATCAACGAAATCTACATGACTAATACTCTTTCCCTCTCCCCTTCCCGCCGACAGCCTCCTCTCCGCCTCGCACGTCCAGTCCAGCTCCTCGAGCGGTCCCTCTGCAACCGACCTCCTCGCCTCCTCAACCACGGACCTCACATCCCTCGCCAGCACTGCCGTAACCTCGGGCGCCTTTGACGCTATAATCGCGGTCGGAGTCCTCATCAAGGGCGAGACCATGCACTTTGAGTACATTGCCGATGCCGTCTCCCAGGGCCTGATGCGCGTGCAGCTTGACACGGGCGTGCCGGTTATTTTCGGCGTCCTGACGGTCCTGACGGAGGAGCAGGCCAAAGCTCGGGCTGGCGTGGACGGCAAGGGCCACAACCACGGCGAGGATTGGGGCCAAGCGGCCGTGGAGATGGGCGTTAAGAAAAAGGAGTGGACTGCCGGGAAGATTGAGGGGTAGAGTTTTGGGCGATGCAAGAATAATGAACAGATCTTTAGACCCGGAATCCTACTTGGATGAAATATCAGTAGGTTACGGCTACACATGATGGCTAGAGACATGAGTAAAAACGGGACGGGCCTTGGATATAAATTCTGAGACACAAATCTCGCCAGGAAATCAATACACGTTCTATATACGTTGCGATTTCTTAATTAGTTTTATGACATATTAAATAGTGGCGGGGTATGAAAGACAGGATAGGACTAAATTATGTATGCCTAAAACCTTGCTAAACAAAGCATACTAGACATGAAAAGAAACAAGATACTGCAGTCCTGACCAGTGTTATAAAATACACAAAGAAGTGGCGGCGTATTAAAAACAAGATACCACGAAATCCCAAACGATACATCCCCTTAGTGCCCATAAGGCTACACTTATGTACCGCCTATGTTTAATTAGATGCTATTATAGAAATATCTTAGTACTTAAGATACACTATAAATAATAAGGAGTCCTGTGTATTATAATGTACTCCGCTACTTATATCTCACATAATTTTGTATGTATATAAGGTACCCGCGATGTATGCATTCTAATTACCTAGATAATAAAGCGGGGAGATACAAAAATGTAGCCTTATGGGCACTAAGGGGATATGCCAAAGTATTGCTTTTTTTTTTAAAAAAAAAAAAAAAAAGAAAGAAAAGAAACACGAGTCCCAAGAAAAAGCAACGAGATATTCAAAAACAAAACACCAACGTCACGCAACTGCGAAAAGTATTGCTCCAGAAACGAATACTGGCTGTTGAAATGGACAATGTTACCAGACTACATACAGTGCTTCATGGGGCGGAAAATCCAAGACAATATGACAGTACATGAACATGGATGCTAAAAGGTATCGCTAAGGCAAGACAATCAGTCACGAAAAAAACATGAAGGATATTGCAATGTCAACGATGCGAGACATGAAAAGTAACAGAGCCCGAAAGCCAGAACTAGAACCTCTTCAAAAGAGATAAAAAGAGATTAAAAAAAAAGAGGAAAAAAAGAGGGAAAAAAAAGGAAAAAAAAAAAGAAAAAAGAAAAAAAAGAGAAAAAAAAAAAGAGGGAAAAAAGAGGGAAAAAGAGAAAAAAAAAACACCAAACCTGCCCAGAACCCAAGCCAACAACACCCCCAGACCACAATACCTGCCTTCAAGACATAAATCCCGCGGCCGTCAAACACAGAATGCCAGGCACCAGACACTTTCCGCACTACAAAACAGCAGGTAGCGTCGGCAGCCGAAAACACCAGCCACGCACGTAAATGCAGCTTATGCGATGGTATAGGTCATCAAGGAAGTAAAGACGTACATACCGAGTTATGTAGCCATTGACCAGGCACAGTGTATGCCGAGACCGTTTTAGACTGGAATTGTGGTGAATGGGAGGTCACGGTCTGGATGTGAGAGCGTGGGTGGGGTGTAACAGTTCAGATCGGGGTAGAAAAGGTCAGAAAAGGTATCTTGGCGGGTAAACGAGCACAGATGCGGAGAGATACGACGGAGTTGGTCTGGAGGGAGTCGCACCTGTGGGGGTGAGTTCATACTCATACGACTATTTATTATCACGGATGCAAACGTCTCGGTACCAGAGCATATACTACCAGCCAGGCGGCAGTGAGAAAACCACCAGCGTCACGAAAAAAAAAAAAAATGGCATCAACTGGCATCAATCAAGTCGTGTCCAAACTTCCAACCAGCCCGTTTATTAAATCCGTGTTTCTGCCCCAAGCAATGGTTTGTTTAGTAAACCCGCTCAGCTACTTTGATGCCTACCTAGCTCAGTAATGCGTGGTTACGACGACAACTACCTATCCCAGTAATAATGAGTGGTAACAACGACAAAGGAAAATGACAAGAAGAACAAGAAAAAAAAAAGGAAAAGTGAGGAGAAAAAAAACAGAACGGGAAAAGAAGAAGATCAAATAGAAAAAAAAAACATCAGCGGCCTTGCATCTCCGCCTTATTCAAACATATTACTTAAAACTAGCAAATAATGCCCCTTGTCTATCATACGTGCATGACGTGACGCCAAACCCGCCAGTCTCGATTTGCTTACTATACGACCAGAGTTGTAAGAAGAAAACAAAATGATTAGATATAGGGGGAATATAGCCCTCGCGTTTCCAAAAAAAAAAAAAAAAAACATGTGAAGGTAAAACAAATATGCCATATGCCAATAAAGATGAACGACTGATATCTGCCATCCCTGCTCCCCTATTCGGACGCTTCTCAGCACCAGAATATATGGGCGACAGGGTTTAGATGGGGTTATATGGTGAGGATAGACCAAATTCCAATCCAAAGAAAAAATTGGTAGACAAACGGACCGAATGGCCTCCGTCAGATAGTATGACCATTTCAATGACCATACCATATGCAAGCAGGTGATCCAGTACCTCTGCATGACATCGTCATCACTTTGACGGTCCCGGCCTTTCATCATTCTTGCTTTTTTAAAATGCTATGTTCAGTTCATCTGCTGAGGTCCTCTTGCCCCTCCAAAGAGATCGCTTCTTATCCCTCCTCGTTTTCATAGCTTCCCAACCCTGCTCGTCGTCGTCATCGGACCCCTCTCCTGAGTTGACCAGGAGTTTCACTGTCGATTTGCTCTTGTCGTCGCTCCAGTTAGAAAGGTCTCCAGATATGGTGTTGGACCGAACATGCTGGCTGAGACTCGAGGGCACGCACGCTTGCGTTACGGGCCGATATCGTCCAGGGAGACCGACGTTGCTTCGCTCCGACGGCGCAATAGACGGCGTATACGCGCCACCGGCACCACGCATAGGGGAGACAATGGCTTGTCCGAGTGGAGCCAGAAATGAAGATGAGCTTGGCTGCACCATACTCATAGTCCGCGCGTGATGACCCTGATTTTGGTGATGATGATGATGATCCATCTGGCGAGGCGGTGATTCCATCATTGGATCCATCATCATAGACCGTCGGTTCACATCTCCCATGGATGGGTTGCCCATCATAGTCATACCACCGCCATAGGGAGGCTGTATTGCAGTTTGCTGTGCCATTGGAGCACCGTTCTGATTTATAGCCATCATCTGCATGAACTGCATTTGCATCTGCATAAACTGGTGCATCTGCTGATTCATTTGCAGCTGCGCCTGGTCGCCTGGAGTCAGCATTGGCGGCTGCGGCGGCGGCGTCTGCTGCATCGAAGGCATTCCCGATAGTCCACCCCCATTGTACATCATGTGAGAGGGAATCGCCGCGAATGGATCTTGGCCAGCGAGTCCCCCGGCCATCATTTTGCTCGGATCAACACTGGGACTGCCACGTCGCATGGCCCTCGATCGCTCTTCACTGGCAATCACCCCCACGAGGCCGCCCGGTGGAAGAGGTCCCTGCTGCGGCGGCTGAGGGGAAGGCTGCCTCTTGGCGTCGCCAAAATGGAGCGATTCCCTTATCGCAGGTCGTGCTATGCTGGCTCCGACAAAGGGATCCTGGGGTAGATTGCGAGCGAATGCCGGAAGCTTGGACTGGCGGCGGCCATTATTCGTTGCAGCAGCAGCCTCACTTCCAACCATTGAGGCAGGGCGACTCAACGATAATCCAGTTACGGAAGCAAGGAGGTTAGGGTCTGATCCGGACACACCAAGACGGGTTGGTGGCCGGTTTTTGTGAGGAAAACCATGGGCTTGAAGAATGGCCAGAGGCACATCTTCGTCGTCTTCCTCAGAGGAGGCGGCGTTGGCGATCGCAGAGTCGGGAGACGGCGTCTTGAAGTGACCCAGTGCTGGCGCAGTCGATGACATGGGAAGATTGGGTCGAACTGGCGTCTGCCTAGTGGGGACAGGAACCGCTGAGCTCGTTTCTCCGGTGACCTTCATCATCTGCTGCCTGTAGACGGCCATATGAGCCTCTTGCTTGCGCCGCTGCCTGGTTTGCTGTTTCGACTTTTCTTGCTCGTCTTCGTCGTCGTCGTAGTTGATATCATCCTCGTCGTCGTCGTCGTCGCGATGATTCTGGGCGGCTGGCTTGCTGGCATTGGTTCGAGTTTCTTGAACAGTGTTGCCGGAAGTCTCCTTGTCCTTGCGATATTTCTCAAACTGAGCCGGCGTCATGACCTTGTTGCCGGAAGGATTTGAACTTCGGGGAGCATATCTTTGAGAGGCCCGAGTACGACTCATCTTCGACGTACTGCCCTCAAACATGTTGTCTTCGTTCTGAAAACCGGAAGCGATCGTCTGAGTAGGCTGACCATGGCGGGGCTGAATGTGCGAGACGTGAGTTGGCTCATCGTGTGATTCCGCTAAATACCTCATGGCAGATATGGATTCGCGCAAAAACTTGGCGTCTTCATCCTCCACAACATCGTCTGGACGGCTTGAATACGTAAAGGAATGCAAGTGCTCATGCCGGGGGACTAGAGGTGGTTCATCATCACGTGGCGACATGGGCGAGGACGAGGAATCACCACCAGATGTGGCACTGTGACCCCGACTCAGGAGAGGCTCTGTTGGTGCGTTGCCATCGGGGCTGATAGGCCCGGATGTCCCATAGTGGTTGCCTGTCAACGATCTCGGCGCCGCATTGTCATGGCCAGCTAGAGTCAGAGTCGCAGTGCTGGCCCTCTTGTCCAAGTTCTTGAACATGGAGCCAAAGTCGCCACCGAGGTCCAGGGCACTACCTTCTTGGTCTTCTGCCGGTGTCACAGTGCTTTCCGTCGACGCAGTCATGCCTCTAGAAGTCGCATGACCCGAGGTCTCTCTGCCGAGACTGAGAAGAGGGGGCATGTCGGGGACAGGATCTTGGACTGTGGGCGGAGAGATGCTTTGCTTCTTTGCTCCACCAAACGAAAAAGTACGGGAGGCCCGATCGAGGAACCCCGACCCAATTGACTTGGAATTTGACTGACTGGGCGATTCCTGAGGAGCCATTTTTGGTGGCGGTCGCGCATCATCGTGACCGTGAGGGCCACTCATATCCGCTGACGAAGGAGCTGTAGAGGCATTGCTATGTCTAGAAGAGTTGTCGGTCGAGGTCCCTTTGGTTGTGTTGGAGATGTTACTTGCTCTTTTTTTTAAACAAAAAAAATTCATGTTAGCCCAAAACAAACTGATGACCATGAAGATAACACGGCCGAGAATGTTGTAGTGAACAATGAGCTTTTTTTTTATTCGAACGTACCGGTTGACCTTGAGATCGGCAAACATATTCTCTTCGGCGCCCAAGTCGAGCAAGTTGGGCTTGAGAGGAAAGGACTTGGAAGCCCTTTGCAACCTGGCACCACCATCGAAGGATCGTTCATTCGCTAATTCTGCTCGATCAATGACGCGGAATGAGGGACTATCGGTAGAAGGTAGTGTGACATTGTCGAGACCCTCCGAGGCGGACTTCCGCTTGGTGAAAGCGACCGAAAACCTAGGCATGTAGAATGCCAAGGTGGCCGTAGCCTGTTGTGTGGCCTTTTTTGAAATGAAAACAATACCTCCGCCAATAACAAATGCCGCCAAAGGTCAAGCCACGTCTTTTCGTTTTCCTCTTGCCGAGACGAATTCAGAGCAAAGCGACTGAGTCTGGGATGCACTATTTAGTTGGTCTTGAAACCTGTGGAGATTATGCGTTGCGGTATCAAGGCGCCACCGTTCGTCGTCTTCGTAAAGGAGGGGACAGGGAAAAAGAAACGAGGACGTGTCGAGCGATTTATTGACGGAAAATTGTCCTTTTTTTTTCAATACGACTCTTGCTATGACGGAAAGAACAGATACTGCTGGCGCACAGGACCGAGGTTAGTGAGATGAAGGAGACTTGTGGACGATGAGCGAGTGCACTTTGTTGGATGACGAGGTATGCCAGCCAGCCTCCAGCAGTGATGCTGTAACTGGAACGAAGCACATGATCAAGACGAGGAAAGAGAGACAATGCACGTCGGCAACAGTAGGCTAGCTCAAAGAAGAAGGAGAAGTAGGAAGAGCAGAACAGGAAGAAGAAGAAAGGGACAAGAAAGCTCCTTTGAAGGTTGAAAATGGACGTCGACAGGGCGCAGCATACGGACGTGAGAGATGTGCTCGGGTAGTTGATGCAACGGTTTGGGTGCGAGACTCACATGAATCTCCAGAACAGTTTATACGAATGAAGAAGAAATAAAAGAATGGAAGGCAAAGGGAAAAGAAAAAGAAAAAGAAAAAGAAAAGGACAGATAGAGAGAGACACGGCGAGACGGGGACGTGTCTGATGGAGAAGACGCCGTACGATGAGGAGGAGGAGGAAGAGGAGGAGAGAAGAAACAAGAAGCGCAGTGCAGGATAGCTTAGAAGCCAGGAACAAACTCGCCAAACGACTGGAATTAACGAACGAGGATGAGGTGCCCGAAGCGAGTGGTGTGAAGAGAGAGGGCAGGGTTTGTGAAGACGAAAGACGAGAAAGAAAGAAAGGGAGAAAAAGAGGCGTCGGTAGTGAGCAGTGCGCAGAGAAAGGAACCAACGAAGACGGACGGCCGGGCCACCAGGACGAGAACGGGTCAACAACAACGACGCAACGGTGCGAGTGGGCAAGCAGTTCAGGCAGGGCACATGCAGGCAGTTCAGTTCAGTGTTGGCAGCAAAGCAGCACGCCGGGTGGCAGCTTGAGCACTGAAGACCATCAACTAACACCAGACCAGACCAAACCACTGTGAGCGGTTGCGGGCGTTTTCCGCCGTGGGCCGGCCGGCTGGGGTGCCCCCCTTTTATGATGACGCCTGTGCCGGAGGCAAAAATGGATATGGGGAGGAGGGCCAGGCGCTTGTTGGTTTGTTCGTGCGTTGCACATGCCTGGCCCATTGCGCCGGTGACCAGACCAGACCAGACACGATCCCGGGATGGAAGAAGAAGCAGAGAGGCGGTACCAAGCGAGCACATGATGAATGAGGATTTAATAGGAGCGAGATGCCCATGCGATGGCCCCCCGACGCGGCGGAGAGAGAGGGCGCGTTTTCAATTCATTTTTCTATGTTGCATGTACTGTATGTACATGGTCCATGCCGGCCGGAAGGCCTCTCGATCAGCTACGGCAAAACTTTATTTCAAGATGTGAATTGGCGGCTGGCGGCACTGGGCACTGGGGCGACAAGCACAGGGGGGCGCCCCCGAGTCTCCAGGCTAGCCAGGCTGCACCCGGCTGGCCCGACCAGGCTCAAGCTGGAACTGGCACGATTAGGCCAGTGACCCATAACAACTAGAACCCAGTGCCATTGATGACATTTTAGTCCCCGAGGCGGTCCAGCACGTTGCAGCCGCTAACTGCTGGTGCTTATGCCTGTGCGAGTTTGTGGTGGTGGCAGCACAAGCAGACGGGAAAGGCTCACTTGGATCTCGTCCTCTCTTCTCTACTGGGCGCAGCCTTTAGAAAACAGTCGACTCCATTCATCTTTATCGGCCGTCTCTCTCTCTTTTTTTTTTTTTTTTTTTTTTTTTTTTTTTTTTTTTTTTTTATTTCATGTTATTTGTTTTTTTTTCCCCTCCATTCCTGGCAAAAGTGGTCGCCAATTCTGTTGCTCACGCAACCAACAGGTCAGGCAAGGGTGGTCTTTTGGCGGCGGGCGGGTACGTGGATCTTCGAATCAAGGGGTATAGGAGAAAAAGAAAAGAAAAGACGGAGAGTTCCCTCTTCTACTCCTCGTCCTCCTCGATTCGCCCCACAGGCCGTACCCACGAAAGAAAGGGGAAAGGCGACGAGGTCTCGACGCCGTCGCACATTGGTTTTGGTTTTTTTTTTTTTTTTTTTTTTTGGTGGTTTCTTATTTCGTCCTTGAAGAGAATAGTGGCATATCGCCAACTTGAGAAAAAAGGGGCTGAGAACAGTTCCCCTTTGCCAGCTCCAGCCATGCATTCTGCCTGACGACTGGATGCACGACAGCATCACACATGCATGCATACTTGTATGCAGGTGGGCCAGCAAACAAGCGTACGGAAATCGTGCTGTGGCTGTTGGGAAGGCGTGATTCGAAATGGAAGCCCTTGACTTTTGATTTTGGCTTTTTAGGCTTTTGATTTGGCTTGATTTTTGGACTCGAGCGCAAGCTGAAATCACTCCGTCGCCACTCTTCTGTCACCCGCTCGCACGCCAAGCATGTTTGTTGCCACATGCGCTTCAGGTCGAGGGCTGCTAGCACAATACTCGACTAAGTCAGGGACTAGCCTGGTGGAGTATCGGCGACAGGCTTGCTTCGGCGAGACTCATTCAAACGGTGCAATATTCAAAATCTATCAACATCTAGCCTCGGCCGGGTCAAGGGGACGGGAAACCCTTGGTTGCCATCTTATTCGTCCACGGATATCCACGGTTGTGGCAACGCGTGCCGACGCCATCATCCCCGTCGTCATCATCGTTATTATCATGATCATTGTCGTCGCCATCGCAGCATAATGCACTCAATTAAGTGGCACTTAGTCACCTTACCTTTCCTTTGCTCATTTTTCTCTCCTCCTCTCTTCCGCCTTTGTTTCTTTCAACTCGGCCGACGCTCAGTCCCTTTTCATGTGAATGTGTAACGACGCGGCACCTCATCGTCAGCGAACGCCAATGTGGAGCTGCCGGCCCCAGCTGCATTGTCACATTGCTAGGCAATTCACAATATATTCCCGGCGGAGACCAAAAAGAAAAGCAAAAAAGAAAAAAGAAAATAAAAAAACCACATTTGCCATGTAAAAACCGCAAATTCTCCGTCCGGCGGGAGCATGAGAGGCCGTGTCATGGTGTGATGCTGTACAACGAGACTGCGCTTTTCACGTAATACTGTGCTCACCCGTAAGGGTGGGAGGGGAGGACAGGGGAAGACAGGGGAGGGCGGGAATGGCAGGGGAATTTTCAGCAGCCTGTGTGTGTGCCTGGAGCCCAACGTCCAATATGGCCAGGCCAGGCGTTTCAAAAAAAAAAAAAGAAAAAAAAAAAAAGAAAAAGACAGAGGCGTTGGACTGGAGCGCTCACCCCGCAGAGCGGATACAGTTTTCGGCAGGGCGTTAAAAAAGAGCCATTTCCGTGCTTTCCCTGTTGCCCTTTGAGATCACCGTGGCGGTTCATGTGCCAACCCTGCCTGCCTGTCTCTCTCCCGACCCCGTCTCTCTCCCAACCCTGTCTGCACGTACGGAGTAAATTGACTTGACCCATATGTCTTGTCTTGGTATCGACTCTCGACTCTCAATTAGTCTTTGACAAGGATTGCGTCCGAGGATTACCTCCGAGGATTGCGTCCGTATGGTCGATGCATAACCCCCGTTGCCCCGCAGGTGCATATCCTTCGGAACAAGCGTGGCAACGCAGCGCAGCGCACATTTTTGCTGCTGCGCCTTGGCTTGTTGGAAAAATAATCCCGCCCCGCTGGATACGATGGTCGTGTGGACTCGCAGCCCATGCGCTTGTAGTCAGCCTGTCGTGTCGCATTGCGTGTGGTTTGTTTTTCTCAACTCGGATGCCGTACTGAAATGTGATGAAATAGAAAAGCAAAGGAGGCGAGGAAAGTTGAAAAAAAAAAATTGCCGACAAGCCAGGCCGGCACTCATCCAGCAGCGTTCCTTCCATGTGCGCGGACAGACGGACCGTCATGTATAGACATTCCAGCTGCAGCAAGTGAGTGGCACTTGCCAACGTTCGTCATTATGATGTCGCAATGCGAGTTCGCCGTGGTGCGTCGCATTGCTTTCAGCTGCCGGGGCGAAACGAAGAACAAAATCACAAAACCAAAATAATAAAACACTAAAATAACAGAACCCATCAGAACGACTGGTCGTCTTTGTCAGGGAAAATCCATGAATTCTTTTGCGGCGGCCCCCTCCCCGCCTTTACCATGGCGCATCCAAGTCGCTCATCATTTATCACGCACGGTACGGGGTATCAGTCAGACCCTATGTGAGGCCATCATCATTTCTTCAACAAGACTTGACTCATTACCCCATGTTCGGCACGAGGTTTGAGCAGAAGCGGCCATCTCATAGTCGACCCATCATCGGGCTGGTGGCGTTCAAGTGGAAGATGTGCCGAGGACCACGATTCAATTCTCGTGGAGAAAAGAGTCAGTCTCTCATCCCATCCGTACATGCACTACTGTATAATGCATGAACACACGCATTGAGCATGACATCACCTGAACATATCATGACACTGAGTCACTGACTAACCATTGAGGGGGGGGCGGGCCCTTTGTTGAAGCCAAGCCCTGGGGATCCATCACTGTCACGAGACAAACACGAGGTTTTCAAAACGTGAAAGAAAAAACAATGTGGAGAGTTTCCGTGGAGGCGGAGCCGGCCGGGAGAAACCACCCCCTTACTGGGAATGCTGTCTAAATTAAGAAACCACAGGTCTGGCAGGGAGGGCATTTACGCATGTTGTTCTCCCCGAATCACAATGCAGGGCCCGGACCGGATTGGTAATGGGATGCTCTTGTCGTCCGCATTCCGCATTTATTAGCCAGCTGGGGAAAGCTTCATGGAAATAATAGAGGGGCCTGGCGCAAGTCGTTACATTATTTCCGCTGTCCCGACCAGATAGGATTGCAGGATTCAGTTCTTCTTGTCAGGCAAAGGAATGAACTATTTTTTGTCGGGCCTGCCATTTTTCATTCTTGGCATGTTATCACCACCGCGTGGTCTCGCGGTAGAGCTTACAGTCAGTATCGGCGCGGGCTAGGCTTGAAAGGCTCACGTTACAGGTTCCAACTTTCCGGGGGTTTTCGGAACCGACAACGTCGAGGCAATTCGTGACCTTGTTTCATCGCCGGACCTATTTCAACAGCATCCGCGAGACAAGTCGGCTATTCAAGCAAAGACGTGGAGGGAAAATGTAACGGAAAGCTGACGCGCTGATATGGGTCTAATTGTTGTTTTTATCTTCACGGGCTAGATCTCATCATGGTTCCCAACGCTTTTTTTCTTATTTCCTGTTCACTGTGCTCCTCTCCTGACAGGCAGGCACGCGAGAAATGGACAGCTCGGCATGGACATGTGGCATGCCTTGCAACGCAGGCTCAGACAAAGAGACGCAAGGCAACGTCAGAGCAATGCAATGCAAGGCAAGGCAAGGCGGCAATGCCAGAGCAAGGAGCGCAAGGACCATGAGCGCCAGCGAGTCGAATGACGCGCCGGCTGCTGCAGAGCGAGTAGATGCTGCATGGCATGGCATGACAGTTGCAAGGCAAGGAGGCATCGCCTCGGTGAGAATCAATCAGACTGGTGCGCCGGCCAAGCTCGGTCCACGGTGGCGTCCTGGCGCGCGTGGTGCGCGGTGCGTGATGGCGTTCGTGGTGTTCACGTCGTCATCATCTCCAGGGTCAGCCGGAGATGCATCAGTCGAGAGATGAAGCAATCAAACAGCAACCGATTGTGCAGGTGCAGGCCGGATACAGCTCGTTGGACATGGGAGCCGCATGGGAGCCGCATGGAAGCTCCATGGAAGCCCCAGCGTGGGTTGGTTCATGACACGTTTGAAGGTGGAATCGTCTGTCGCCCAGATGTCGAGTGGCGGAGGCATTCATTCATGCGTCAGTGAAGATGGCACGTGCCAGCACGCCCACCACGCTCAGCTGCCGCACGGCAATGACCTCCCCAGCTGCCCACATGCAGTACCAGGGCGCGGCGCCAGGCAGCCGCCGGCAGGCTACAGGCCCACCAGACCGCGACGGCCAGCACGCCGCCAGCACGCCGCCAGCGCTTCGAGGCTGCGCGACGAAGCCTCACCTGGCTCCAGTCTTCCTCGCGCCCGTGCGTCTCATGCCTGGCGGTTTGAGAAAGACGGTTCATTGTTCCTGAATCCTCAGTCCTCACTTCACATGCTTGCATGCATGCATGCATGCACTTTCTGTCGTGTCGCTGCTCCTCTTTCTGGTCTTGACGATTTCCCCATGCCACCATTCCATTCCATTCCTCCCACTAACCACCAACCACCCGCACCCCCCTGCGTGCCACCCCTGTCAATTCCCATCTCAAGCCTCGCGATTTCAGCTGCTGCTGAGTGAGTCCTGACGGATGCGAGGCACTTGGTCCGTTCTGCCGACATCTCGAATCGATCACCTGACGCCCTCGACTTGACTCCTTTCGCAACAACCACATCATCGCCCCTCCCCCCCCCTTTTTATCCGGCGCGCATGAGTTCTCCCACTCACCGACAGAGCCCGGCCCGCCGGCCCCCCTCGCTCCTGTCTCTCGACGACAATCACTACCACTACCCCTTACCCACCCGGACCGGCACCCTCGCCTCATTGATCCGGAGCAGGTCTAACCAGAACTTGGCTGGATCATGGCCGGCCCAATCCCATCGTCATGCAAATGACGACGACGAGGCTGGCCTGTGGATGCGTCACGATGAGGACGAAGCCATTGAGCGTCTTCTCAAGGACGAGGGCCGCTTGACGCAGATTCTGCAGGGTCCCTTGGCCCGGAGCATGAATCTGATAGGCAAAAGTAATCCCAGATATCGATGGGAGCGCTATTGGAGGAGTGAAGATGAGTTGAAGACAATGAAGAAGCCCTTGTAAGTGACTTTGCACATGTATACATACGTTGTGTATATATACTCAAGTACATAGACAGAGAGAGAGAGAGAGCAACTAACTTGTTGCAGACGCGAATACTATGAGCGAACAAATGAGCTCATTGAGCAGTACATGTACATTGACTGTCTTCTCGACTCGTCCATTCCCCACGACCTGTTGAATGAGTACAATGCCGAGCTCGAGGCATCTGCCTTTAGACCCGTTGATGTACCCCCAACAATTGCCGAGGAAACCAGCGCAGCCCAGTCTGCATCTGCCTCGCTGTCTGCCTCTCTTTCCGGTTTCGTGGAGCAAACCCATCCAGTGTTGGCATCATATGGCGGTGTTGATGCCAACGTCAATGCCAATGTAAATATGAATGTGAATGCCGGTCCCGGCACTCCTCCACCTTCAGTAGACTCCAGCAGCAAGCTCGCTCAGCTACCGCCGAAACGCACTCCACAAGACATCTTTCGATCTTCAGAGAACCTGCCTCTGCTGAAGCATCGCGATAATGGTCCTAATAGAGACGAGGAGGACGATGCTTACCCGCCTGCACCGTCCGCTTCTAGCGACACGGGGCCGCGGCCCAATCTGCCGTGGCTTGAAGACGCCGATATCGACAGCGATGACCCCATTGTCACTGTTGCTATCTGGGTCAACATGATTGCCAACATCTTCCTGCTTGCTGGAAAGATTGCCGTCGTTGTGTCGGTGCCGTCCATGTCCGTCTTGGCCAGTTTGGTTGATGCTGTGCTGGATTTCCTGAGCACGGCCATTGTCTGGATTACAACCAAGCTCATCTCCAAGGGTCAGCAGGATCAACATCATTATCCCGTTGGGCGTCGTCGGTATGTTGGCCGCTCTTTATGTCCTTTTTTCTTTTTCTTTTTCTTTTTTAGAAGGAAATAAATATTTAAATACAACACACGGCCTCCTCTATTCACCCATCCACTAATGAAATCGCTCTCACAGACTCGAACCCGTAGGTGTCCTGGTCTTCTCCGTCATCATGGTCACCTCCTTTGTCCAGGTCGGACTAGAGTGCATCCAGCGTCTCGCCAGTCCACAACATGAAATCATTCAGCTCGGCCTACCGGCCATTATCATCATGCTGAGCACTATTGTCATCAAGGGTGGATGTTGGGTCTGGTGTCGCCTGGTCAAGAACTCGAGCGTTCGTGCTTTGTACGTATGGTCTTGTCGACAGTTATGGTTGCCTTGTTCACCTCGCACGGCAATTTCTTTCTGCTCCTCTCTAGGCTAATAATTATTTGCAGGGCCGAGGATGCCAGAACGGATGTTGTTTTCAACATTGGCTCCATTCTCTTTCCTATTGGTACGTTTTTTTCTTCTTTTTTTTTGCTTTATTATTTCCCGTCCTCATTCATCTCCTCCCGCTTTCTCTCCCCAATCTTCTCCCAACGGCGCAACCCGTCTAACAAGCTTCGTCATCAAGTCGGCTTCTACGGCCGCATATGGTGGCTCGACGCAGCAGGTGGTCTCCTGCTGTCTCTCTTCGTCATCTTCACATGGAGCCAAACATCCGCTCACCATGTCCGCAACCTGACGGGTTTCTCTGCTCAGCCGGACGAGCGCAATCTCCTCCTGTATCTGACCATGCGCTTCGCCACCGCCATCCGCCAGATCCAGAACCTGCGCGCCTACCACGCCGGCGACAAGCTCTTTGTCGAAGTAGACATTGTCCTCTCGGCAGTCACGCCGCTCAAGGATTCCCACGACCTGAGTGAGGTGCTGACGTACTTTCTGGAATCTGTCCCCATTGTGGACAGGGCCTTTGTGCACGTCGACTATACCAGCTACAATGCGCCGACTCACATGTTGAATTCTTCGTGATGGATGATCACTTTGCTGTGAAATATTTTCCCATTTCCGTTGTCTTTCTTTTCTTTCTCTTTTCGAAATTCAAGTTGCCGAGCGAAACGCCCTGTACAGCGCTCCCAGCAGAGGGAGCAACCAAATTTTCTTTCAACCAATCTAGGCACCCTCCCTTTTGGAAAAAACAAAAGTTCAAAAAATCTGGCATGTCACGCAACCACTTCCTCATGCTAATCACTGCAAGACGCCATGTATAATCTCCGTATATTCTTTCATGTACACACAACATATCGATGTATACACACCATTGTATAGTAGGTGGGATTCTATCCTCATGAGCTGATAAACATGAATCAGTCGAGGCATTTTATTATATCTCTTTTCTTTTATTTTTTCTTTTTCTTTTTCTTTTTATTTTTCTTTATTGTTTTTTTTTAAGTTATTTTATAATCTTTTATTCAAAAAAAATAGGATTTTTTTTTTCTCTTTTTCTCTTTTTTTAAAAAAGCGTATGCTTGACAGGGAATCTAATCTCCATCCTCAACCTCATGTTTCCATACCACCCCATCTTCCACCATCATACACACTGTGCGTGAGGCACACCCTCTCTGAGACGATACAGCGTGGTCAGCCACATTTCCGTCTGGGGAGTGGTGTGCCCAGGGCCTGGTGGTGTGCTACCCGTGCGTGCATTGGGTGTGTGGATATGAAAGGCTGGGAGATTTATTCTCCTTGAGCGTTTCATTCAGCTATTCATATTATTTAAAACTCTTGGTCTGATTCTAGAGCCATCTACTTGCTGGGCCTCGCAGTCCATGACCCCTCATTGCACCGCACACTTCTAACAAGAGGCTCGTAGACTGACCGATCCATCTCGCCTACCCGTTGGGCAAAAAAAAAAGAAAGAAAGAAAAGAAAGAAAAAAAGAAAAAGAAAAAGAAAAAGAAACACTAGTATCTAAAAGGCTGCTAAGCTTAGCAGCGTCTTAATATTATAGCTACGTTTAGCCCTTTTTACAGACTGTTTTAGACATGTTATTTTTAAGAACGCACGCACCACAGAAACCGCATCAGTGTCAGGTCGTGCCGGGCCCAAGGACCGCAACGGACCGATAGAAACAGGGCCCGTGGCGGCATAATGTCCCGTACGGCATGTTCCTGCAATGGTACTTCCATTACGGGCATCGTATTTGCGGCACTTCCAATAGTTGCAACTCGGTCATGATTTCCGTCCACCATGCATGGACACGGACAGGAAAAGGTGAGAAACATGAATACTAATGAATTAATGGATGATTTTATTGGTACTGCTGTAGAAAATACACTTCTCATGGGAAAGAAAAAAAGCCGTGGTGGCGTAATTACAGTGTGCTTCTGCACTTTTGAAAACTCAGTGTACGTGTAAGGGGGGAGAGTGGTCGGATGGCCGTGGGTTGACAAAAAAAAACATAGGAGTAGGAAAAGGAGGAGAAAAGAAGATGATGATGAGGGGGCGCACCACTTTTAATAGGGGATGCCATTTGTCAAGAGCTGGAACTGGTCATAGACTCCAGTGCTATAGCTCGAATAACTCGTCTTGATCAGCCCCTTCATAAAGTCGGCTGCCTCGCGCTCCGTCTTGCCTAGTACGAAACGCTCTTTGAAATGCTTGACACTTTCCGGTTTGAAACACGGTAGGCCGCTGTCCATCATCAACAGCGCGATTTGGCTCAGCTTCTCGCAGTACTGGCGACTGGCAAGGAAAGACTTGACGCAGAGCTCCTCAAACCACTTGAAGCTCTGGTGGTCTGCGGAACCGCCCATGACGGCCATCATCTCGCTGGTAAGTTTGAAAGGGGCTCGCTCAAACTTGATACCACCGGGGGCGATATCGAAACAAAATCCAAAATCAATATGCAGAATGTGTCCTGCGTCATCAATCATGATGTTGCCATTGTGGCGGTCCTTGAACTGCAAAAGGAACGAGATGACCGAGTAGGCGGCCATGGACTTGACAAAATTGTTGCGAGCGCGCTGGAAGCGTAGCGAGTCTTCGTTGCCGTACTTGGAAACAAAATAATCGTAGAGACCATTAACGGCTTCTCGCCCAACCATGTCACGCGAGATGGAGTTGGGAAGCACATCAATCACACCACAGCCCGGAGCCGTGGCTGTGACACGATAGGGGAAGACGTATACTTCCAGACCTACGCTGTGGAAGATGCCCCGGAAGGCCGAGATCATCTGAAGCGCCAACACGTCCTGTCTGCAGTCGTCGCCGACCTTGAAAATAGCCGACTGCCACACCTCAATCGTGTTGTCTTGTTGGTGTTGGTTGGCGTCGTCGCCGTCGCCGTCGCCGTCATGCGCCTTCTTCTGCGTCTCGTCGACAACGACCGCGTCTCCCGCCACGACAGGGAGATCGTCATCGTCGACCTTGTTCTTGCGAATGCGGAATGTTGCCATAAAGGGAGCTTTGGCATGACTTTGGAGAGGCTTGCCCGACTTTCGATCGATACCAATGACCACACCCTCCGGATTACTGGGAAGGTATACCCCGACCTCCACTTTAATTTTGCGAAGTTCTTCTTCAATCTTCTGCTTCTTTTCGGGCTTGGGTCTCTTGATCAGAGGCTTCAGCTTGCCAGAAATTCCCGTCACTTCGTCAAAGAAGGCGAATTCTCGTTCATAAAAGTCCTTGTCAACGGCAGCAAAGCTATCCACCATCTTGCTCATAACACTGTCGAGAGTTGGCTTAATATCGTCTGGCACCTGCGCATCATCATCTTTGTACGAGTTGGCTTTCATGTTCCAGATAATCTGGTGTGCGAAGAGCTGAGAGAACTGCGCTGTTTCAAGGATGTACCGCTCAACGTAGCCAAGAGTGTCGTATCGAAGGGTCTGCACAATTTGGGGAACATAGAAAAATGTCACGTCGACAGAATGGCTTTCCAGGGCCCTCATTGCATATTGGATGATGAATGGATGATCCTGGTATGCGGGCAAGAATAAGGTAACAGCCGTGAGAGGATTGACCGGCTCCCAGACAAGGAGATACTGAAGCGGCGTTAGGACTCAAAATTGCCCATTCCATCCAAATAATTTGGGAATCTCATGTTTTCTTCAAGGGCAAAAAAAAAGGAAAGAAAAAGAAACCGTAAACCTTGCTTACCTTGAGCTGCGAATTTACATCGTCGGGAAGATGCCCACCAAACATGAGGGGCAAACCCTCGGGATCAGTGATTGCCTTCTCTGGATAGGACAACAGCAGTTGCCTCACTTCCCTGTGAAGCCGCGGGAATTGAAACCTGGTACTCAATTCGATTGCAATGGAAGGATCCTGTTGCCAAGCAGTCTTAACGAGAGGCAAGAGGGCGTTCTCTATCGAAGTCTTGGAAGTGCTTTGCGCCGACAGCTGCAGACCGTGCTGACTCGTCGGGTTGATCCATACCGCCAATCTTGACTGCTCATTCTCGAGCAGCAGCTGAAGCAGCTGCTCCTTGGCTTGCAGAGACTTGATGCTGCCGACCGTGTTCGCTCCGATATACGACACCGTCTTCATTGCGGCTAATACGTCGGCCAGCAGCTTGAATTCCGTCTTCAGCTGAAGAATGTTGCTGCCAAAAGACCACTTCGGGGCACTTCTAAACCAGGCCAATCCTGCAGATAGTATTTTGTCCTTGAACTTCCACTGCGCAGCTGTTCCCATCGCAGTGCTTGAGTGCAGTACCTGGAGGCCGAACAAGACAATGTGGAATCGCAACTCTCGTGCCATGGGGTGAGAATGCCCATCCTGGAGAGCAGTCAGCGTGAGATGCAGCATACGCATGAACACTTTCTCCGTATCACTACTACCCAGGCGAGTGGCATTGAAGTGGCTGATGAAAAAATGCAAAAGTCTCATGTGCGGAGACAGCATGTCGTGCATCGCCTGTCGCTTTTTGGCCATCAATTCGAGATCGCTGGGGCCAAACTCTTCCTTCAGAAAGAAGGGATCCGGGTGCGCCAATGCTGGACTGAAAAGTCCGACTTGACGCGTAATGGTGAACTCCCATTGTTGGGCAATGCTATTCAGCAATTTCGCCTCCAGTCGCGGGTTCTCATTCATAACGCCAAGCCACAACGAAGTACCTAGCTTGATGGAATGCTTCGTGAACAATGCAAAGGGGATGCTAACGAGATATCGAGAAACGGCAGACTCATCTCGATGGCTGCGGCAAAGTAAAGCCGCGGCTCTTCTCAATATGTCGCGTATCTCGTGCAGCGAGGTTGCCTTCTTGCTCAGAATGCGAGCCTCTACATGAGCCAGCGCCGTGGCGGCATTAGCGCTATCCGTGACGTTGGATTGAGATTGAGCAGACAAGGATGATCGTTGATTCACACCCATGAGCTCGCTTCCACGATCGGGTAGCGTTTCACCATATCGATATTCTTGTCGTGTGGTGTACTGGGCGATGAGATCTGACCCTGTGTTGATGTTACAGTCCCCGACTCTTTCGAGGGACTGGAGGCGATTGTCTGTCGATGGAATCATGGAGCCAAGCTCGAGTGCAAATGATCTGCCAAGCGAGATGTGTCCATACGCTCCTTCGTCATCGAATTCCGAGAGATAAGTCTGCAATAAGCCCTTGACGTCCATCGGAGCGAGGCTGATAGCCGAGTTGACCCAAACCTTTGCTTTTCGATTCAGCGTGACCAGAGTCCCGCGTCGGACGCCGTAGTCGTCAGAGAGTTCAACGGCCACTTTTCCAATCTTGGACTTGAATAAGGACCTTGGTGTGTAAACATCCGTTTCGGCTTCCAGGCAGCCCGCCCACATCAGAGAGAGTAATTCGAGAAGGGCGAATAGCGACTTTTTCTGGCACAAGACCGATGGCACATCTCCAATGATTCGATCCGCGCATGCAAACGCGGCCTGCTGAACTCGCTCAATACGATGGCAGCATATGCAAAAGATGATAGCAAGCTGTTCGGCCGCATACTGTGCTGAGAAAGTGGGCTCAGAGCCACTCAAGGTCTTTCTCAAATATTTCTCAACAACGGCAGAAGCAATACCTTCCATCGTGCTGCTCACTTCGCCTTTTCGCATGCTCGGCTCCAGAAAGTAGGACAAGACTTTTGTGCAGTCTCCTGCATCAGCGCGCAGACTTTCAACAAGATAGGCGGCTTGGAAGAAGATGACCTTTCGATAACTAAGGCTCTTAATATCGGCGGCTTTGGCTGGAATGAGCTCGATCAGAAGTTTCTTTTGGGCTGCTTCTCGCTCTCCACTATTAGCGCGCCTCAAAACTGTATTGAGTTCAATGTCACTTTCAACCTGCTCGGTCCGCTCGTCAGCAACCAGAGGCGGTGAATGAACAGCGATGACCCGAAGCTCGTCGAGATACTTCTTGCCACGGTCCGTAGAGGCAGTAAAACCATGGACGACGATATTGAACCACGCGTCTTTGATAAGCGAATAGGTCTCGTCGTCGTCGATTGGGTTCGATGCAAGATCATTGCTTGACATAAAAACGGCAAGAGGGTGTAGGAGCTCTGCTATTTCCAGAGCTGCAAGTTGCACGTCAGACTCCTTGGTCTGATGAGGAGACTCGGCATCGCCCAACGAGATAATACCGTCCAGTAGATGCTCCCAGTAAATGCCAAAGAGAGACGAGTCGCGACGCAGGTTGGCAGAGATGTGCGTGCGTGCTTTCCTCACCGCAGTCAGAAGGAAATCCTTGCGTTCGAGAACGCCCATGTGGCACAGTCTGCTGTACATTTTCAGCAGTGAGCGAAACTCGAGCTGTCCACCGTGCAGAGAAAGCTTGGCTGCGCCAGTGATGACCTTGGTATCAACACTCGCGTTTACTTTTTCGAGCTTTTGCAAGAGCATAGACTGAGCCAGAGCGGTTATCTTCTCATCGTCGCAAGATATAGCAATAGTACAAATGGCCTGCACTACATTAGAGTACACGACAGCGGTCTCTTGCTCACCATTGAGCAGCAGCGAGACGTAGCTACCAGTCGATTGACGGCGGGTGTACTCTGGCGCCGTCTGTTCGCCGTTGACAGGAATCCCGTTCGTGGGGACATGGACAAACTCGGCTTCTGTATCAGGGCTAAGGACATTTCCGAGGGAATAAAGTGTACTGATAATTGCATCTTTCGAAAGCAGTTTCAGAACAAAAGCCAGACTTTTTGATGCCACATTGGCTGTATCGCCCTGCGGGACAGCGTGGACTAAGAAGCGAGGGAGTGCACGACTGACGGTGGCTGTGTAAGTAGAAGAAATACGGCAGATCAGTGCCATGCATCGGAGAACAACAGCAGCCAAGTCAGAATCAGCCATCTGTGATGCATCATCAAGGGACTCCTGCAGCCAATTCATCAAAACATCAGAATCGGCAGTCTGTTCGTCGAGGAAGGAGCAGGTTAGATGAACAATCAAGGCCGCAGATTTGACATCATATGCCAATTTCTGCTGATCAGGAGACCCTAAGCGAACAAAGTCGGCGCCAGCTTCGAGGTACTCCATTTGCTCGGCAGCAATGCCCATATAAACCTCAATTGATGTCAGGTCTCCATTCAGCAGCTGACGCTGGTCGTTCAAGCCAAGGTTTTCTCGGGACATGAACAAATCCAGGATGTGGTTGTTGACAAGATCAGGCGCATCAGCGACCATTAAGGAGGTGCTCGACAAAACCAGCCACATAAAGCTACGCTGGAGAAGCATAGCACCAAGTGGTCGTCCATGGGACGCATAATGACGGAGAAGCCGTTTCCATTCTCGAACCTCGAAGCTTTGAATGTGAGTATTTCGAATGGTCGATAGCGATGTCTCCACTGCGACAAGGAACGGCTCAGATAGGAGCTGGTTGAATTTTTGGATCAATACCAGCCTATCTCCTGCCTTCCAAAAGTTGGCTTGAGCCGACGCAGCGTCCAGGAAGCCAAGGATGGCCAGGGCAATTGTAGTAGTTCGCATCGCATCGTCAATGGGAAGACTATCCAAGTCTAAGGACTGTGGGGACATGATGCTTTCGATCGCTTTCCCACATGCATTTGTAAAAGCCCAGATGCCATCTGTGACGGTCTCTTTCAGGTCGACGTAATTAATACCAAGAGACAGAAGAGCCGCTGTCAAGTGGAAGACGAGAGACTCGGTGGGCGAAGGTTCGATTTTGCGAAAGAAAGGAGACGGTGCAAACACTTGAACATGTGCCTCAAGAACATAAGGAATCAAGCGGTATGAAAGCTTCTGTGCGCTCAGGTTCGATTGGATATTGGGAGCGGTTTTGCATAGGGCTATGAGAACCTCGAACTCGCGAATTGACTAAAGTTCCGTTAATCATACATTGCCCTCTCCAAATCTCAGCAGACTGGGAAAGCAAACCATGGGGATTCGGCCCAGCGACCCAGCCTGTTTCGTACTGTATCCTCCATGGCCGTGTTCTCGGCCTCGTGCTGAATGGCACGCCCGACATAGCTTGTCGAGGTCGGACTTGTCAAAGGAGGTGATGGAGCTTGCTGCCGAAAGGGCAGCGATGCGCTGGAGCGCCTTTGCGCGTATGCCAGGCATTGCCAGGTTTTGCGGGGGAGGAAAGCCGGCCGGGAAAAAATATTTCAAACGCCAGGCTGGAGACGCAGTTAGAGCATCATGGTCAAAAAAATAAAGGAGACGACGAACTGGAATCTAGGACTGGACTCCTGAGGGCCTCGGCAGCTTGCTTCAAAAGGCATCGCCCAGCGAGGCCCCTGCGCCCCCTGCCAAGGGGTGTGACTTCCTCTATCGAAGAAATGCTCCACTTCTCTTAGTCAGCTAAAGCGAACCCAGCGCCTCAGCTACCCCAACTAGGAGGAGCTGGGTAGGTAGGCAGGTAGGCAAGGCGGCAGACCTGACGACGCGTGCTATGTTGGCAACCTCAGCAGCTCCATTTGACAAACTCCGACGTAATATTCTGGCTCATCAGGCAAAGGCAACTCATCGCTTCATCTCGACACGGCGTCCTCTCTCCAATTTCCGAATAGCAGAAATCCAGCAACGTGGGTAAAATTGCCGATATGGCCGCCATGTTCAGCCAAAACCCGGTCATGAATGGCCCCAACTACTCCTTCTCTGATGCCCCCAAAAGCAATGGAGAACCACGAGAGCATCGTTTCAACCCGTAGGTCGACGCATTACGTCTCTCTTGGCTCTTTCTTGTTCGTCAGAATGACTAAATTTGCGACCAGCTACACCGACAACGGTGGCTCAACACTGGGCATTGCCGGCGCCGACTTCACCATCATGGCTGGAGACACCAGACACACGAGTGGCTACAGCATCAACTCTCGCATGGCCCCCAAAGTTTTCAAAGTTGGCGGGTCAAACTCATCACAAGATGATGCGACTATCGTTCTTTCGGTGTGTGGCTTCGCTGCCGACGGCGCCGCCCTGCGAGACCAGCTCGACACCATCTGCAAGATCTACCGCTACCGCCACGGCAAGCCAATGACTTTGAATGCATGCGCCAAGCGCCTGTCAACGATCCTATACGGGAGACGATTTTTTCCTTACTACGTCACCGCAATGCTGGGAGGACTTGATGAGGAGGGCAAAGGTGCTGTCTATTCCTACGATCCGGTCGGCAGCTACGAGCGTGAACAGTGTCGAGCTGGAGGTGCTGCTGGTAGCTTGATCATGCCATTCCTAGACAACCAGGTCAACTTCAAGAATCAATACGTACCTGGAAGTGGGGAGGGCCACGATTTGAAGGAGAGAGAGCGACACCCTCTGTCCCGCGCTCAAGTCGAAACCATCATCAAGGATGCTTTTGATGGTGCAGTTGAGCGTCACATCGAGGTGGGTGATGCGTTGCAGATGCTCATTATCACAAAGGACGGGATTGAGGAGTCTATACTGCCGATGAAGAAGGACTAGACCGGAAAGTGGTTACGGGTTTGGGCTCCGTTGTATAACACGTCTGCTTTCTGAGGTAGATTCAATGAATGAGATGTTATCAAGACAAGATTTTGTCAGTGCATACTTTTTCCATCAAAGCGCACCCTTGAGTTAAGCATTCATCTCGGACAACTTTTTTTGGGTTAAAACCCGAACAATTGAAGCTTGAAAGTTTGTCCTTCTGTGAACTGTGAATTCGACCCAACATCCCAGTCCCTCGTTCCGCTCTGGAGCTACTATCCCAAGACGAGAACTTGATTCCAGGGTTAACATCCGAAAAACAAGTTGCTCGATGCTAGTTGCCGACGACGCTTAAAATCAGCTGATGAGCAGCATGGTAAGCATTCGACGTCACGACTTTTTTGTTCCCTTTTTAAAGTTGATATCGGGACTTTTGTTTTTTAGAGAGCAAAGCAACTTCTCACAGCATCACGGGGTAGAAAACCATGCAAAAACGCCATTCGGAGCAGTTGTACCGCAACCAAGCCAAGCCATAGCCTTATTATACGCGAAGACCACGCCGTTTGCCTTCCCCAAGGGGCATTTGACATTACATTTTTTTTTTGTCTCTTGCATATTGCACCCACCACTTCCGCGCGCGGTTTGGATCCTGCTTTTCGATGCTCAGGATCTGAATAATTCCCTAGGAGGGCTTATTCCGAGCCCAACGGAGCTAGTTGGAATGTCATGCGAGACGTATCAACATTTTTTTTTTTTTAATAATTAGTGTCTCCGCGGCGTCCATATCATGTTATGGGCTCTTGGGTTTATTCCCATACAGACGGGAGTATACCCGTCTCGGTACACAGCAGTGGTGGAAAGCCAAGCTTGGATATCGCCACCCCAATCCCAGGTTCTTGTGTCGGATTCGGATTTTTTTTTTTGTTTTTTTTTTCTTTTTCTTTTTTTCATGTGTCGGTTGCGTACCGATGTCCTGCATATCTCATGAACGCCTGCTCGGCTGCGCCGCGCTGCTGCGTCTAGCACAGGATTTCTTGAAGGGCGATTTTCTAGCAAGCCAATGCGGCGGAAGTTCGAGGCGGCGAGTTGGGTCAGCCACCGTGGAGAAATGAGCAAATTATGCATTTTTTTTTTTTCTATTTCGTGAATCAAAATAATAACAACAGCAATAATAGATATTAATAATAAGCTTTTTCAGTCCTAGTAAATGGGCCGAGTAATGGTTTTGTTGCCCAAGTTCAACGTTACGCTCAACATCCAACAAAAGCACAGGGACCATCGCGACAACGAATTGTTTGAGCGACAGCGACGTCATCGGTTTGAATGTACGTAATAAAATACACGCACGCCATGATCATCACCGTCGGTCCCACAATCCATGTAAATGCATGAAAGATAAGCATGCGTCGCAAATTTGTCTGTATGCATCTCCCCCAAGGCAAACTTATTTCCCAACTCTGTCTGTGGACTCAAAGATGGCCTGCTTGAAATCCAACGTGATGACGACAACGTCGAGTGATGAGAGACAAAATGGACAAAACTTGTGCCGTGCGGGAGTGACAAGTCAGAAAAAAGAAGAAGAAGAGAAAAGAAAAGATGCGGTAATGACGTCATTCTCCCGACTGAGCCACACAGGGCCTTGGGCGAAATGGTCTGGCATTTCATACATGGGTGGCGAATTTCCCACGCCACCACACCCGGCGATAATTTGGGGCAGCAGACTTGTGGTTGATTTGATGATATCCCGGGCAGATCCTGGCCGGATGATCTCATTAGGTTACTTGCCCGCGAGTGCTGTGAACTGGCAGGCGGCCGATGCCGCTGCGGCTGCGGCTGTACCGACATCCGATTCAAGCGATTCCAACAGATACCCGGCTGAAAAAAAGTAGCCGGCGTTTTTCCCGACCTGAGGTAACACGGAAACCGGCGCAGCCACAACTCTCATTGCGGCGTCACAATCATTCGCCCATTGGACTAGTGCAACGCCTTAGAGATAGCAGAACGAGTCGGAGCAATCCATCCGTTCCCATTGCTGACCCTACAAATTAGGTACATATATCTAGGTACATACATACATACAGAAGTAGGTATGTGTTTGTATATACAAGTGCACTCGGCGAACTCTGCACAGTGGCAGCCGTCGCGGCCGAGGGACGTCGGTCCCTTCGATACTCCGAAATGCTCGGTGTCTCGTTACCGCATGTCTATTAAATAAGTGGCTGGCGTGTGGTAGATGGATGTGAGTCGAGACTTCTTTGAATGCAGCAACAGCTGTTAGCTGTTCGGGACATGCCCTACCTGTATATACCTAGTATTTATCAACATTCCAAGAGAAAGAGACGTCCTTTGTCCTCTTTGAACCAAATGGCAACCTTTACAAATGACCTTTCAGTGGCTTACCTGCACGTTTTACCGACTCGGCTTTCTGCGCATGGGGGCACTGAATTCACGCAGACGACAAGGGTAACGTGGCTGATCCGGAGTCGGGATTGGCAGTGCCCATGGTTGCTCGCTCTTCGCGTTCTGAACCAAGTGATGGAGTAATGGTAAATGCATCATGCAACAGTGGCAAAAGAGATTGGCTCGCTTCTGCCATGAAAATCGAGACGAGGGTTGGAGCTCTGGTTGCCTGGCTGCCTCGAGGGAGAGACGAGCGAGAATCGAGAGTCGAGACTGCACGAGTCGGGACGTACTGGATCTGCGATGCTTGTGCAGGGAGCCAGTCACGGAAAATTTCCCATGTTCCTTGACGACCGCAAAGTTGAGAAATCGCATGATAGGACAGAGGAACCACAAGGTGGAGAAAGTGTGGGTCTTGGCTGACGGGGGTAGACGGGGGTAGAGGAAGACATGTGCTTGTCTGGTACTGCATGTGCAGCGCTTTGTAGGGGCGACAGCAGCTCACCACAACTTATACTTAGTGTAGGTGTACAGTGCCTCCAGGTAATTCCGAACATTTTCTATTTGACCTAAGTACCTTTTATTGCATACTAAATATTAAAACAACTATTATATAGCTAATTTAGCTGTAAATAATTTGTAATTATATTTCTAGATAATATAATATACTATGCATTAATTAGTATAATTAATATTTTATATACTAGCTATTTACGCTAAGGACTGCGGAAATATAGTGGGGCATTATATTAATAAGCTTTAATAAGAGCTTATTATTAAAATCCTCCTAGACTATAATAGTAGCAGTTTTAAGCTTTAAAAATAGATTTATATTATTTACTATATGCTATAGGTAAGGATAATATTTATATATTTTTTATTTAAGTAATTTCTAAAGGTTTTTAATAAGGTTAAGGTTAGGTAAATATAGTAGCTACTCTATTAAATTAATTCTATATTTTATAGCCTAATTATATAGCTAATTTTATACTAAATAACCTATATAAATAGGAGTATTATTTTATATAAAGGTATTACTAGGCTATAGAATTATAAGTAATTTAAACTATAGGTTCTTAAGAATTATATACCTAGTTATGCTACTATATAGAGAATTAGGGTCTTTAGGTAGTATATATAATAAAGTGTAATTATAAGCGCTAAAGGTAGCCTAGAATATTAGGCTTTTGCCTTTTCTATTAAGCTTTACTTTGTTACGTGCTGAATACCACACGTAAGTTGTTGGGTTCTACGCAATATGCGTGGAACGTCGTAAGGTCATAAAGTAAAGAACACTCAAGTCACAGTTAGGTGGTCAAGTGTATGTAAGGTCAAAGTTATCTCTTCTATCTAGGTGTGGGATTCTTCCTTTATAAGGAAGAATCCTGCGACCTGTTCTACCATGTAACAGGTCCCCCCTTCGCGGAAGAGATCGAGCTTATCCTAAGCTCTAAGAAGGAGACGTCAACTGTGCAAAGTGTGGTTATCTACAAATTTTTCGTCGGAATGCCGACGACTCCATTGTCCTGTAAATCAAAGTCCCAATCCTATCAATCCATAGCGCGCCCAACCTTGCCAAATATCGCGTATCTTATTGTGAGCAAATATTGTGGGAAATCGGTCTGGTGCTGTGCATTCCACCCTAGTGTTGTGTTCCATGTAGCATCGTTGGCCTCCTAGTCGTTTTAGGCTCGGCCGTTTACAAGCGAAATTCCGTATCTAAGCAAAGCGTCGAGTATATTGTGGTATCGTGTTTTTCCGCGCTGGACAGGCAGTGGTTGCTTAGTCGTCGTCGGAGCTATCGTCGGAATCGTCGGAATCGTCAAGCTCCTCCTCCATAGACTCATCGTCGTCGTCCTCGTCAGAGTCATCGTCATCCTCGTCGGAATCTTCGTCCATTGAGCTCCCTTCATTGTCGCTATAGTCGTCCGAGCCATTAGTAGAAACGGGTTCGATGAAATCCTCCATTGAGGTGATAACATGAACGCCGTGGCTCATGACGAAGCGAATGTCCCGACTAATACTGCGGGTTACCTCGCGATCTAGGAGGATAAATTTGAAGATCTGCCATTTATTATAGGTGTCCACAGCCTTGAGGGCATCGATGTTAAGGTCTTTGACTGCATCTCGCGCTCCCCTCTAGAAATCTGCGAGGTCTACGTCGTCGTGGAGGAACGTCATGTCTTCGTGGAGTCTGGCTCTCTCCTCGCGGGAGTCCGTGGCGTTTAGGTTCCGCCAAGTCTCATCTGTGTATATTTCGCCGCCCATTGCGGTTTCCAGCCGTGCTAAGCAGGCACCTAGGGCGTTGAGCTTCATAGGAAAGGTTGAGATAGCCTCGTGGCGAACCGCGATATCCTGCGAGCGGAGGCGGATGAAGGTACTGCGACCATGGCCGCTACTTGTGTGCATTGGCGTGTTTTCTTGTGACACTGGGTTGTCGCAGTTCTCCGCTAGGGTCACGAAGAAGTTGAGGACTTGTAGGTGCTCCTCGTGAGTGGTAGGAGTTGCGTCGTATCCGTCCTGGAGAATGAGGACATCCTCGATGGTCGAGTGTACGCCCAACCAGAGGTCGTGCCTCGTAAATGTTGCGTCGACGTTGCGGGCAATTTCTCTAGGCAGCCAAATCAGGGCTTCTACGCCGAGTTCCGAGGCATACTGGGCGAAATTCAGGGCTTGTCTTGGGCTTCCTCCTGACAGGAGGACGCGGTGCAGGCGGCGAAGTTCACGAAGGAGGAAATGTCGTTGAAAACCGCCTTGAATTAGCTGGTGTGGTTGTGTAGACCTACACAGCTCGAAAACCGAGATTGGGCTGAAACGGGGGAACCAGTGGGCATTGTCAAGGCCACCAAGTCGAGCCATTCCTCGTAGGTCACCGAGATCCGTCAACATTTCATAAGTGCCTTCGCGGCGTCCCTCGTCAAACTCATTGGCTTCTGGGTTCTCCGAACGAGGAACGAGTGCCACGTAGGATGCCATCGTGAATAGGTGAATGAGCGAGCGTGCGAGGTCGTGAGGTTGTACCGCTTCCGAAGCGAGGGAGGGCTGCGTAGATAGCGAGGATGAGGGAAGGTATAGTTGTCTTGCCTAGGAAGAGATAGAAAGGCGTATTTCTGATGAAAAGCTTTGAATACAGGCGGCGGCAGCGATGCAATTCGTGAGGTCTAATGGAAGAGGTTGTTGGAGGAAGGAAGCTTTGAGAAGCGGGGTAAGCAGCGGCAGGAATTGTAAAAGGTGTGGTTGCGGCTCGGGCTGTAGCCCTAATCCTAGGGCTGGTGAAGTCGGCGTTGTTGTCGTGATATGCTGCGTGGGCGTGGATTGGGAGTATCACGGCATGTAATTTAAAGATGTGACTTCACAACTTTCATTGGGGAAAAGCGCGAAACTATCGCGGACCATGTGTCTGTAGCTAGGTACAAGCATATCCCACTGGGATCAACGTGGAGTTTTATGAGGGAAAAACAGGAACCTTCAGAGGAAAAACAGGAACTATGCTCCCTAGAGCCATAGCTAGGGACTCCCCCCCTTTCAATCGAAATCCTGCGCGTCGGGCGCCCGAGAACCAAATCTAAGTAGCCATAACACAAAGCGAAAAGGAAACAGAAACTTGATCCTAATGTCTATAGCAAGTCCTGCGCGAAAATGCAGGAATACCCCGTATTGCAACGACTAGCAAAGACGCGTTATTCCGCGGCGCCGTCAAACATGCCCGCGAAGTTGGATGATCCTGATCCCTGAGACGCCTTATCCGCGTCCTTCTTCGCCGCCGCGGCGGCTTGTCGCGCCGTCATGCGCCGGTTCGTCTCAGGCGTAGGGGATGTGGCAGCCAGTCGCGACCTTTTGCGTGCGTGCCGGCCTTCGGGGGTGCGGTCTGTATCGGATGTCCGCGCGCTGGAAGCCGCAGGTTTCTTGAGGTTATTCACCTCGCCTTGGAGTGCGGTGACGTTTTTCTGCAGTGTAGAGATGGACGTGTCTGTGGCGGTCTGATGCTTTTCGAGGCTGGTGATGCGTTTCTCGGCGTCTTTCGCGGCGGATTTCCCTGTTGTAGCGTCCTTGATTCTGTCGTTGACCGTTGGCGGGGTATTGCCCGTTGTCACGTTGCAGATGTCCATGAGGCCTTTGATGGCGGCTCGTTGCGCGTCGGACCGCGCGGCATGATCTTCGGTGGTAATCCGCAGTTTTTCGACCAGCTCCTCTATGGCCTGGATGCGGGGGGTCACTGCGTCGATGGGCGCGAACACCGAGGGCGTGTACTTTGGTGTCGGAAGCTTGATTTCCGCTAGGTCGCTCTTCCCGACGGCGGCGAGGTATCCTGCGAGGGTGCTGTTGAGGTGACCGTACGGACTGGTGATGCGCTCGGCGATGAAGATCTCGCGGGCTGGAATCCAGCTGGTCCAGTCGCGCCCCTTGCGTCTTCCGCCGGATGCCCATGCGGCGATCGCGTTCTTCATGCGGTCTCTGGCTGTGCGGACGATCGGTACTTCTGAGCGGCCCTTTCTACTCCTCCCGGAGTCGAGGACTCTGTGTATCTCGCGACATTCGGCAATGACCTTGATGTAGAGGTCGTAGAAAGCGTCGTCAGGGTCGACTGTGTACCCATCCGCCGCAATGGTCGCGCCTGCTAGGGAGAATTCCACGCCGGCGGCGTAGAGGCTGTCGATAAAGGCCCAGTCCTTTTTCTCCGTGTTCTTCTCGTTTGTCCACCTCCAGGATGCATAGTCTGTTCCGCCGATGTCCACGGCAGAGTACGCCTTCTTGTCCTCCGCGGTTTTGGGCACGTATGGCTTTTTGTCTGCTCTGCCGAATTGGCGGAAATGCCAGAAGGGCTTGAAGTTCGCGATAGTCGCGGCGGTGGCCTGGGCTCTGTCGGCGTCGGTTACCACGACGACGTCGTCGCTCTCTGCGTCGGATTCCGCGGATCCGTCGTCGTCGCTGAGGTCTTCGGTCCTCGGCTGTCGACGGGTGAGCTTGCGGGGTTTGCGCCGGCGCTTGCTGGGTTCGACGTCGGACGGGTCGGTGTCGTCGAGCTGCTCATATTCGGGGCCTTTGCCCCGGTCGAAGAGGGCCGCGGTATCGGGGAGGTCTTCTTCCTCGATTTCGCCGTCATGGCCAGTGACGTCGTCTTGCCCCGTCATTGCGGTATCCTCCTGATCATCCGTGCGAGGAGGCTGGGAGGCGGCATTTTCGCCCGTTTTGTCAGTGGAGGGGCCCTGCCCTTCCGTTGTGGTATCCCCCGTGTTATTGCCGGGAGGGGGCAGGAGGACCAGGCTCGTGGTCCCGCCCATGGCGCCGTCAGGTCGGTTGACGGGTAGGAACGCGTTATCTCCCATAGCTTGGCTTGGGTCAAAGAGGTCGTCGTCAACGCAGAAGTGGAGACCAAGGGGGTTTTCCCGGTCGCGGGCGAGGGCGTTGACGTCAACGGGGAGGCCGCTTTCCATACGCAAAAGGTGGAGAGTGACCGCAGGCAGCGTGAATCTACGCCCGGGGCCAGCTATAGCTTCTTTGCGGGATCTCGGCCGGAAATCTGGGGTCTCTAGGTAAACCTGGATCCAGGCACGCCTCCACTCTTCTAGCCAACCTAGTGTGTGGCCTAGCCTGTCGAATTTGGCGGCTACGGCCTTGAGCTTGCGGAGTCTGACTTGTGCTCTCTCGTATGGTGGCGGTGAGGGCATTCGCTGCCTGTGACGAGCCTGTGGTGATGCTAGTCGATAGCGAGGAACAGCTATGAAGAACGATGAATACAGCGAGGGACGAAGGTCGTGCTGCGGCAGCTGAGTGAAGGTGGTGATGATGAGGAAAAAACACCGGGAATGTGCAGCAAGGGTGTGAAGAAGTGAGGGTTGTGCGTTGGTGTGTGCCCTAATAGGGCTTGTGACTCCGAGCGGAAAGTGAGCCTTGAAAGTGAGCTCGGAGGGTGTGCAGAAGTCGGGTTTTTGCCCGTGGTTTTCCGCCGGCGGGATCTTCTTGCACAAGCTTCGCAGAGGGCGAAGCAGATTAAGCCGGCTGTTGCAACGTAGGTGGATTAATTGGGAGGCATCGCAAGGCCCTTCTTGCGATATTCCTCATCCCAATTAATAGGATTTTGGTCGAGGTAGGTATCTACCATTTCCACGGCGTTGATACGCATCTCTTCCTCAGAAATCCACTGGTCGTCCTTTGCTGAGTAGCCCTTCCAACGGACGAGGAAGTCAACCCTAGGCTTTTTACCTTTCTTGCGGTAAAAACGTATGCGGTGGGACTGGATTCTCTCGATTTCCCAGTGGTCTGCTTCACCAGAGCCTGTCAAGTCTACCGGCGGCGGTGCTGGGTTATTGCGTTGGAAGGGGTCGGTCCCTTGGCGAGGCTTCCAGATGTGAGCCGCTGATACCACCGGGTGGACTCTGGAATTCGGCGGAAATTTCAGGCGGAACGACAGCGGCGAAACCTTTTCGAGGACTTCGTATGGACCGGCTCGTTGCGGCGACCATTTCTTCTTCGGTTTCCCGGGGAGCTCATAGCCAGTATGGAGTCTTAGGTATACCATGTCTCCAACGTTGATATCCACAGGCTCGTGCCTGGCATCATACCTGATTTTGGCGAGGGCTGCTGCCATGGTGATCGCCAACTCGGCTTCTTGCCAGTACAACTTCCTAAGCGCGGCGAGGTCCGCGTCGTCCGGGTTGCCTACCTCAGTGTCAGGGTCAGCGATCAGATCGACCACCGACAGTGGTTTATTGCCCGATACGAGTTCGTTTGGTGATCTGCCGATGGAGGCGGCCACTGCGTTATTGAGATGGTGCTGGAGCGCGGGAATCACTGAAGGCCACGGGATTTCCGGGTTCGTGGCGGTATGGTATCGTATAGCGATTATCACCGTTTGGTTTTTGCGTTCCGCAACACCGTCCGTCTGGGGGTGATACGCAGTGGACATGAGGAATTTGACGCCAAGTTTGCGGAATAGGGACGTCCATATGTCTGAGACGAATTTAGGGTCGCGGTCGCTTACGATTTCCCTTGGGAGTCCCCAGTCTGAGAGGTAAAGGCCTTTAAGCAGGAGTCCGGCCCAAATCTCTGCAGAGTACGACTTATTCCCTGGGATAAGGATGGTCTTCTTACTAAACAGGCAGTTGACTGGGCAAAGGGCGTTGAAGCTGTCGAAACCGTCGACAAACCACATAGTGTTTGTGGAGCTGACTTCCGGCATATCGGTGATGAAATCCAAGGATATACTGTGGAAAGGCACTGGTTTTGTGCGGAGGGACCGCATTTCTCCTGGTGGCTTAGCTCGGAGGACAGCATTTTCGCGGCAGACCGAGCAATGCGCCACGTACGCCCGAATTTGGTCGCTCATCCGTGGGAAACACACGGCTGACAGCTCCTCCGACATCCTGCCCACGCCGAAGTGGTGGTAATCATCATGTGTGAGCCGAAGGAGGTCTTTGACACAGTTTTGAGGGATGCAGAGCCGCCGGAGCCCCTCGGAATTATGGTAGTAGAGGAGGCCGTTATCCCGGAGGTCCCACCCGTAAAGGGGAATCCGGGGTCGGCTCCTGTGGGCCTTGCGTTGGTTCTCTCGAAAAGCGACGATGCCCTCGATAATTCGGCTATACTTCGCATCGTCATGGTACCCCGCTATGATGGACTCCCTGAGCCCCTCATCTATGATTGCAGTCGCGGCGCTCTCTTCTTCGTAATACACACATGCGTCGAGCTCGTCGAATGTACTGCGGTCTGCGGCGTCTCTATAGGTGACGTCCACTGGCAGGCGAGATAGCGCGTCCGGGACTACATTCAGCACTCCGGGTACGTGGATGACGCGGAGGTCGAATTGCGACAGATAATTCGCGACTTTCGCCAACTTGAGGTTGGCCTTATCGAGATCCATCGTCGTGAGCGAAGTATGTTGAATTATGCCCTTTGCTGGTGAGTGATCCGTGATGATGTTGACGGCCCTAGAGTTAGACTGTGCCATTTTTCGCAGTTTTCTCATTCCCCAGGCGATAGCGGCAACCTCCGCTTCGGTCGAGCCATACCGCTTTTCTACTGAGGAAGTCGGGCGTGACAGAAACAGGATAGGGCGCAGTTCTCCGCCACTTATGTCTTTTCCGGGGATGCTCTCGCCATCCCAGTCGATGGCTAATTGGAAAGCATATAGGCCGAAACCCTCCTTACAGGCGTCGATTTTAAAGAATAGAGGGCGGTCGGGGTCGTGGTGCCAGAGCAGGAGTTTAGTGCATAAGAGTGTTCTAATCGCTTCAAAAGAGGCGATTTCCTGCGCGGTTGGTGTGAAGGCCGCCTGCTGCGCCGCGCGCTTCCTAACCTGTTTAGAAGCCCCGATTGGCAACTCGTTCTTTTCGCGAAGGTTGCGCAGGATATCGGTTTTCTTATCCTGCAGGGGTTTAATGTGCATATCGTACCATGGCACGCCAGCGCGGAGGAAACCCGCCATTCCAATGAAGGTTTCAAGGTCAGAAAGGGTTTTTGGCATTTGGATGTTTTCCAACGCCTTAACTCGATCGTTGGTGTTGGTGATTCCTTCCGCATTGACGATGAATCCCAATAGTTGGATGGAGGGGTACCCAATGAAGGACTTCTTTGCGGCGATATGCAGTCGGCACTTGTCGAGGATGTGGAAGACGATTTCCAGGTGGGCGATGTGGTCGTCGAGAGTGTAGGAGAAAACGGCGATATCATCGATATATACACGAACAAACGCTCGGTGTTCGCGGAATTCCTTGTCCATAAACCGTTGGGCATAGGCTGGAGAATTTTTATATCCTTGTATTGCAACGTGGGATACTTCGACGCCGCGCTTGGTAATAATCGCCATCCTATTGCGGTGTTGCCGCCACACCGGGAGCTGGTCGAAGAATCCGGATGCATCGAGGAGGGTTATCCAGAATTTTCCGCGGGCGTCCCCCATAATATCGCCTTGGTCTGGCAGGGGGTAGATATCAGGAACAGTGATGCTGTTGACTGGTCTCATGTCGATAACAGCTCTGCCTTTGCGTTCCTTACCGGTATCCCGCCAGACGATGAAGCCTGGGCAAGGGCATGGAGCTTTCTCTCCCGCTCCAAGGTAAGATACCTTGCCGGCTTCGTGTTTTTTGTCGAAGATCTCGCAGAATTTATCGAAGTCCTTGCGTCCGAGGTTGTAGACTCTAGAGGGCTTTAGTTGGTTCTGCCAGCCATCGACGAAATCGATGCGCATTTGGTCTTCCTCTGGCATAGGCACTACGCCTCTGTCGCGGTAGACGTCGTACTTATCGGTGAGTTCAATGAGTCTTTTGGCGGCTGCTGCATCGATATTTGCAATTTTTACGCCGAATTTGTTGGTGACGAACGGTATATCATCTGGGCAGGAGATGCCGTAGGAGGGGATACCCCCGTCGACCGCCTTTGGGTTGAGGTCGTCCGCGGCATCTTGCGTATCCTCGTCCCCGGATGTCAGTGGTGTGGGACAAGGGGTACCCGCTGGCTTAGCTTCCTCGGGGATATCGATGTCCTTCCCGCAGTATGCGGCGTACGTCTGGACGTCTGCGACGGCATAATTGGAATCAATGGAGTCCAAACCCCGAAGGTGGCCGAGGCGCTGATGAGACCGAATCCGGATGGGTTTGGTCGTGTGGTTGTAAATCGGCATAAGCTTGGTTTGTCCCCGCTCGAGGATGCCATCGAAAATTCTGCGGTTTCTGGATACGAAGTGGTACACGCTCGTCTCCTCACTATCGCCCAGATCTTTCCAGAAGACCGGTACTAACTCCGTGCAGTTCGGCAGGATAGTGACGTTGTGCACTGCCGTGACTTTCCGCGCTGGAACTGCGTGGGAAGGGCGAAAAATTCGACCTTGCACCGTCATGTTATGAACGGAGCGGAAGACAACCCTTGGATTGACGAAGTCGATCTTGATGCCGTAATCGTGCATGAAATCCGTGCCAATCAGCAGTTTTGGCGCCAATTTCTCCATGACGTCAGCGGTCACGGTGAAATGGCCGGATACTGACTTGCCTCGGGCCTCGCCCTGAATGTAGAAGTCGAAAGTCGCAGTTTCGGAGATGTGGAACGAGGAGTTCACGCCGTTTACCGGCTTTGGTTTCTGAGTGCCCCATCGCACATTACGTCCGTTCTGCTGCAACCACTCTTTGTCGACGAGGATCGAGGAGGTGCCGGTGTCAAGGCAGATCTCGTGGTCATGACCCTGGTCGTCGAAGCGAAGGTTTATCTTTAAGTAGGTGGTTGCCCTCTTTTTCCCGGTGATTTCCACCTGGCGTGGGCGGGCAACCGCTTCAATCACCTGTCCGTCCGTCAATCCCCCACAGGCGGTGATCCTCTTGCTGTGAGGGGTCAAGGGAAAAACCGGTGCTTCTACGTGGAAAGCGTCGACAAAGTTGGAGTCGTCCTCCTCAGGCTCGCTTTCGACCGTGCCTTCTTCGATCACATGATAGCCGGACGCCTCAAGGTGAGTTTCTTCGGCTTCGACATCGGGGTTGTCGATTACAACGACGTGGTGTGCGCTTCCGCCGGCGTTGTCTCTAGGAGCCCACTTCCTATAGAAATTGGGGCGACGGTTTCTACGGTCGTATTGGTAGCGCCCGCCGGATTCGTGGTGGCGTGGCTTGCTGCTGTCGGTTTGCCTGGAGGATTCCGTACCTTTCACGTTGGGATCGGCGGATTGCCTGTCCTTATTCGCGGCGTTTCTTGTCCACCAAGGCTCGCGGCTGCCGCCATCTCTGGAGCGGCTGCGGCGTCGCGGAATGAGTCGAAAACCGGGCCGACGATGAGGGCTCCTATTGGAGTATCTTTCCCTGGAGCTACGGCGCCCTTCACGGCTCGGGGAGCGACGCCGGTCGTGGGAGTCCTTGTGTCGCGGTGGACTGCGGCCTGATTCGCGCCTGCTACCTTGGTAAGGGGGCCGGTTCCAGTGTGCGTCCACTCCGGCTTTTGGATCTTCGGTATGGGGCAAGTCGGATTCCTCGGCAAGCAGGTGGGCCGACGCTGATTGCTTACCTTTGTCCGCCTTGCGACGATTCTTGAGGTCCGTGAGAAAGTCTCTTAAGTCTCGTCGTTTGCCATCCACAAGCTCCACGTAGGCATTTCTACGATCGGCCCCGGTTGGAGTTGGACAGAGTTGGCGGAGTTCTGCGCAGAGCTTGTAGCGGAGGCGAATCAGCAGTTGAAGATCGCTGGACTCTCCATTTGCTCTAGCGTAGCAGAAAACCTTTGCCGCGAAATCACGGAGCGATGCCTTGGATAACACGTCTTCCCTGGTGAACTCAGCTTGGTCAAGCCATGCTATGGCGTCTTGGACTTTGATGCCGAATTCCTTCCTGACAGCCTCGAATACCGAGTCAAGGTTGCTGAAGATCGCGGACCTTTCTGTATCGTCGAGGTGTTGTCGATACCAGGTGAGGGCCGCGCCACGGAAGAGATACCATATCTGGTGCGTGATTTGTTCCTGCCGGCTAGGTCCTGCGCGACTAAAGTGGTCTCTAACAGCTTGAGTCCAGAGGTCCACGTCGGTGAAAATAGCGGCTTTTCCTTCGTGCTTGATTGCCTTGCCATCAATTTCCTCGGGATCGGTCTTTGGATCCAGATACCCGATGTCTCCGATTTTCCAGGAGGGGTCTGCGCTCCTCTCTGCGAACACCGTCGGTCGAGCCACGGCCGAGGAGTCGCGAGAGTATTCCTCCTTGGGCTGCCATTCCACCGGTGGTGCGACCTGTTTAGCGGCTGGGGCTGTCCGCCGTGGAACCTGTCGGTCATCGCGGAATTGATGGTTATGGAAGCTACGTGTCCCGTCGCGGTGGTAGCCGGTGGCAGGGGCCTCACTATTGTGGTCGATTTCCGCGCGTTGAGAGGTGTGTGCCACGGGCCTTGCTGAGGACGCTCTGGCGCCTGGGTTGCCGAAGGAAGCGGCTAGGCGCCGGGCATCGGCTGTGGAGGTCCAACCGGTGGTCGCCGCGGAAAAGGGGTCCGAGTCCGCGGCGGGTCGGTGTGATTCGACCGGTCGAGGTGCATTGAGCGTGGCTGCGCTTAAACGGCTAATAGCATCGCTAATTTCTTTAGCGTTGTTGCGCCGTATTTCGTTAAGCGTGACTTCCTGGCGTGCGCTCATGTCCTCAAGGAGGCGCTTAAATTCGTCGTACATGCTGACTTCGCGCTGCTTTCCGTGGAAATCCGCCCTTCTTGCTCGGAAAGTCTGCTCTTCAGCCGCATGATGAATCGAAATTGGCTCATTCCGGCTGGATCCTGCAGGGGCTGGCATGATTCTCGGTGAATCCGGTGGCGTGTCTCCTGGCGAATCTTGGATAAAGTGAATGACTCGAGGAGGTACGTCCGGCTCTGGTCTAGCTTCTTGGTGGGAGCTTGCGCTAATGAAGTCGCCTTCCTGCGAAGACCCGTTGTTCTCGGCAACGGGGAGGGACGGATAGTTCAGGGTTTCCGGTTGTCCCTCGCCTCTTGCGCTTGAGTTCTCCCCCATCGAGGTATCCTCTGAGGGGACGTTGAATGCTCCCATATTGTCGTTGTTTTTCGCGGGCTGTGCTGGAACCTCCTGTACAGTTGATTCGTCGGTAGTGGCGAGCTTTGCGCGTTCAATGAGGTTCTCGAGCTTTGCCTTGTGGATGACGGCCTTTGTCGTTTTCCACTCGGCGTTCAAGGTGGCAGAGTCCGTGGGGTTCCAATGGAAAGGCCTTTCGACCAAAAGGGGTTCTGGACCAAGTTGGAGTCTGCCGTCAACGTATCGGTATCTCGCGAGATTTCGGAGGTTGTCGATATCCTCTGGTGACAGAAGAGGTCTCTTTCTGCTTCTGTAATCAGGGAAATCTCGGTGGAAAGCCCAGAAACGGTGTACTTGACGTATCTGGTTTTCCGTGATGTTGCTGATAGGAGAATTTGGTTCAACGGGCTGAGGTCGCTGATTTTCTCCGGTTGTCGTCATGAATGTTGTTGTTTCTCGCGAGGCAGTGTAGGCGTACGAAAGAAACAGCAATTGCTACCACTTGTTACGTGCTGAATACCACACGTAAGTTGTTGGGTTCTACGCAATATGCGTGGAACGTCGTAAGGTCATAAAGTAAAGAACACTCAAGTCACAGTTAGGTGGTCAAGTGTATGTAAGGTCAAAGTTATCTCTTCTATCTAGGTGTGGGATTCTTCCTTTATAAGGAAGAATCCTGCGACCTGTTCTACCATGTAACACTAGTCTATATAAAGTCCTTAAAAAGGTTTTATTACTATTATTCTACCTAAAATTCCTACTAAATTCTAAAGTTTACCTAGTAGTATTAATAGCTTATATTTAAAAGCCTTACTAAAGTACTAACCCTTTCTAATAAAAAAGCCTAGCACTACTACTAGTAAACTTAATAGGCTTTAGAGAGGTAAACTACTAAAAAATTAAAAGAATTTAGTTTTACTATATATATTTTTACTAAAAAAAAGGAAAGAAGCTTAAAATTAATTTCCTTATCTATTAAAAAGGCTACTTAGTAAAGGATAATTAGTAGATTTCTAAGGAAGAAATATATATTAATGCTATAGAAATAGTAAATATATACCTTAACTAGAATTCTATTAATTAGAATAAGGAATATTATAAGAAAGGGCTTATAATGCCTCTTAATTAACCTACTAAGGTTATATTAGCTAGCTTTACTTGCTTTACTCTCTATAAAGCTTATATATAAAGATCCTACTAGCAAAAAACTATAGGTAAAGACCTAACTTTTATACACCCTTTAAGCTTACTTTTAAGGCTTACTTTCTGCTTAGAGTTATAAGCCCTATTAGGGTATATACTAATATATAACCCTTACTTCTTTATACCCTTACTATATATTCTTAGTGTTTTTTCCTTATTATTACTATTTTTACTTAGCTATTATAGTATAACCTTTATTCCCTACTATATTTATTATTCTTTATAGCTATTTCTTACTATTAATTAGTATTATTACTAGCTTATTATAGGTAGTAAATACCCTTACTACTACTATATAAAAAAGTATAAGTTAGACTTTATAAGCTTAAGGCTATAGCTATTAAATTTAATAGGCTAGGCTATATACTAGGTTAGTAAGAAGAGTGAAGGTATGCTTAGATTTAGGTTTACCTAGATACCCTAGATTTCTAGCTAAGATTCTATAAAGAAGCTATAGCTAGCCCTAAGTATAAATTTATACTACCTATAGTTACTCTCTACCTTTTATATATAAAAAGTAGCCTCTTTATTAATATTAATGCCTTTATTTATAACTAAAAAAACCCCCTTAGTCTTTACTTTTATATTAATAATAACCTTTTTAACTTAAGCTAAGCTATAGAAGATAATATATTCCTACCTATTAACTAACTTAATAGCACTATAGGTAGAACTATAAGCCTAATTCTCCTGCCCCCTTTTAGTAATAATATAGGGGATACTATAGTAAAAGAGTAAGGCCCCTTTACTAATAAAAAGGGTGAAAATACTGCCTTTTAGCCTCCTTATATAGATAATTAAAAGGATATTATAATAATAGGGTAAGATAATATTACTAGCTATAATAGTAAAATTAAGGAAAAAGACTTCCTTAATACTATAGCCCTCTTTCACTAGGGTAAAGGCTTTAAATATAAATAGCTTAATAATACTAACCTATTTAATATTAAGCCTAGTAAGCGCTAATGTAAACCCTATAAGCTTACCTATTAATAGCTAAGGACTAAAAACCTTAGTAATAATAATAAATCTATAGAATTTAATATAAAGAGTAATAATATTATTATAGTAACTAATGCTAATAGAGCCTAGGCTACTGCTATAACTATTATAAACTTTAAGCCCTTTTAATATTTCTACTAATTTAGTAAAGTAAATAAAAAGCTATATATACTTAAAACTATAAAGAATAAGAAAGTATACTTTACTATAGATATTAGTAAAATAGACTATATATTCTAGAGGTAAATAAATAAAAAGAATATAAAGAAAAAGGACTAGGCTTTTATTAATAGCCTTTATACTATTAGCATAGAATTCTCCCTAGTAAGTATAACTATTATAGTAAATAAGTATATAGTTAACCTTAATAATGCCTTTTATAACCTTTATATTAAGGTTATTACTAAATATTATAAGATATATAGGGTTTTTAACTTTAGGAGGAGTAGAAAGGGCTACTTAAAAGTACTAATTATTTATATAGCTAAAGACTATATAAAGAATGCAATTACTATATAGGCATTTAGTAGAAAATATAAGGGGCATAACTAGACTAGCTAGATTCTAGCCTATAAAATCTTTATTACTAAGCATATTACTAGTCTATATAGTTACCTTAATAGTATCTTTATAAAATACCTTATTACTATTAAAAAGAGTAACCTAGTAGAAATTAAGCTTTTAACGCTAAAGTATATGCCCTTAATGTTTACACTTATTAATGTAATAACCCCTTATATTTAAGCTATAGAAAAGCTAGTTAAAAAACTATAGATTACTACTAAAGATTATACTATATAGTTTAATGCATAATACACTACTATTAAAGGCCTTATAAATATTTATAATATAATAATAGGCAATACCCTGCTAATAGTTAATAATAGGATTAAGGATACTACTATAGGGAAATTTACTATAAAAAATGCTAAGAAATATATTACTAGCCTTAAAAAGCATTAGACTGCTATAAATATATTTATTTTAATACTATAGAAAAACATTACTATACTTTAAGGTAAGGTAAATAACCTTAAGAAACCTATAGCTTTTAGCGTATAAATATTTAATATAAACTACACCCTTAAAGGCTAGTATATACGCAAAAGATTATAACTAGCTACTATATTCCCTATGCCTAACTTAAGCTAGTATATAACTATATAATAAGCTACTACTATAGTAAAGAAAGATATAAATAAGGCGTCCTAGGGATTAGGATTATTTAGCTTTTTAAGTATGTTTAATAGCGCTATAAAATAATATGCCTTTTATAGTTATTATAATATAAGGTATTCCTATATTTTTATATAGAACTTACTATAGATATTAGGATTAAGCTTCTATTTCTTTTTTATAATATATTATAGCTACTTAAATTTAGTTTTTAAGCGCCTAATACGTAGGATTTTAATTAAAAGGGGGGGAGTACCTAGCTATAGCTCTAAAGAGTATAGTTCCTATTTTTTTCTCTTTTTTCCTCTAAAGTTTCCTATTTTCCCTTATAAAACTCTATATTAATTCTAATAGGATATACTTATACCTAGCTATAGATATATAGTTTACAATAGTTTTATGTTTTTCCCTAATAAAAGTTATAAAGTTATATCTTTAAATTATATACTATAATACTCCTAATCTATGCCTATATAGTATATTATAATAGTAATGCTAACTTTACTAGCCCTAGAATTAGGGCTATAGCCTAAGCTATAACTATACCTTTTATAATTTCTACTACTACTTACCCTACTTTTTAAAGCTTTCTTTCTTTAATAACCTTTTCTATTAAATCTTATAATTTATATTATTACTACTACTTATATTTAAGGCTTTTTATTAGAAATATACCTTTCTATCTCTTCCTAGGCAAAGATAACTATACCTTTCTTTATTCTTACTATTTATATAGCCCTTTTTTGCTTTAAAAGCAGTATACCTTTATAATAACCTTATATACTTACTTATTTACCTATTTATAATAGCATTCTATATAGCACTTATTCTTTACTCTAAAGGCATAGAAGCTAATAAGTTTAATAAGGAATACTATAAAGGCACTTATAATATATTAATAAATCTTAGTAACCTATAAGAAATAGCTTAACTTAATAGCCTTAATAACACTACTTAGTTCTCTTACTTCTCCTTAGTCTTAGTTTTTAAGCTATATAAGTCTTTATAACTACACTAGCTAATTTAAGGTAGTTTTTAATAATACTTTCTTCTCTATAAACTTTACTAATTATACTATATTCTTTAGATAAAGAGAGGACTAAAATAAGCTTTATATTTTGCTTAATATACCTTAGAACTTAGTATAAAGGCCTTACTTTAGCTGCCTAAAGACATTACCTATAATATTAATATAATATTTATAAAGCATACTCTTTAGATATATATATACTTATCTCTTAAGAATATCCTTAGTATTTAGAGTAAATATAATATAACTCCTACTATTTATAAAGAATACCTATAAGTTCTTAACTTCTTTATAACTTTAGTAGAGAGCTATAATAACTTAGTGTTATAAGAAAACACACTAATTTATATAGGTAATAGCTATAGCTATAGCACCTTTATTTACCTTTATTTATAAAATATTATAGTTTACTATAATGCTATTTTAATTTTCCTTATAAAGCTTAATATACTAGGTAGCTACCTAGTATAGCTAGAAACTATAATAAATAGTAAAATATATATAAATAAAACTTAGTAAAACCTAAACGCTATAGACTTTTATAAGGAAAGAGCTAAACTCTATAAAGCTATAATATACCTTTATAATAATATATACTTTATAGATTTCTAAAGGGGAGTGTAAGATATAATTAAAGACCTTAATATTAATACCCTTAAAGCTATAGATATTTATAGTAAATAGTAAATTTTTAAATTTATTCTTTTAAATTATATAGTAACCTATAGTTTTAGTTAAAATATTTACTTTATTATAAGCTATAGTGTTTATACTATTATATTAATAAAGGATTTTATTAAACTTATTTTTATTAATAGCTTAGATAATTATAGTAATAATAAAGGGAGCTTAATAAATAAAGATTCTAATAAGAATAATAATAACTTTAATAAGAATAATAATAATAAGTCTATAGAGAAGGAGTTTAATAATTCTAATAATTCTAATAATAGCTTTAATAATAACTAAGTAACTACTACCTATTTAGCGTAGAAAAATATAATATTATAATATACTTAATGCTTTGCTTAAATATAGAATTTTACTTATAAATAGCTAAGCCTAAAATAATTAGAAGGCTAATAATACTATATAGAATATAATACTAAGGTAGAATATATAGTATTAAATTAGTTTCTTATAATATTTACTTATAATAAAATATATAATATTTAGTAAGGTTAGGCGCGCTATAGATTAATAAAATTAGATTTCTAATTTTAGAAATAATAGAGTTATTAAGGATTTTAATAAAAAATTTATAGATAACTATATACTTTATAGTTAATATTTCCTTTCTTAAAGCTTAGAATAAGCTAAATCTCTTCTATAAAGAGGGGACTTATTATATAGTAAAATAAGTTATAAAATTCTTCCCTATAAAAAAAGAATCCTACTTTTAAATAGAGAAAGATAACTTTAACTTTATATATACTTAACTACCTAACTATAACTTATATATTCTTTACTTTATAACCTTATAACGTTCTATGTATATTGCGTAGAACCTAACAACTTACGTGTGGTATTTAGCACGTAACAAGTTCTTTATTTTAAGATTTATAGAAAATTATTATAGTATTAAGCTTTTATTTTATATATATAAACATTTAACTATAAAGCCATTCATTATATAAAGTAATAAAAATAGCATAAAGTATATATATATTATAAGATAAATATTCTCTGCATAAAGCCTAATCCAGAATATAGTATCAGTAATTCCATCTCAAATTTCTTCATAATGACAATACGCGGGCCTAGTCGCACAAGCAGCACCGTTTAGCCAGACGATCAGTGTCGGCAATACTCCTTCAATCGATCGGCATTAGAATCGCGAATAAACCCTGATAATGGCATAACAACACCCGGCGAAATCCTAACAAGGTTCAATTATGGACGCCGACAAGAGCACTCAAGACGACCGAGCTAGTATAGGACCCCGGTACTGTATGTCCGAGGCCGCGGAAGGACATGCAAGCTCGCCAAGTGCGACAGACAAAGGAAAAGGCAAAGAAGTTGCATCGGTTGTTGATCGAATACAGTCATCTGGTAGAGCTGTGCTTGGGAGTGCTCTCAGCGACCTTTCTGCTGTCGGAGCTCAAAGTGGTCAGAAGGGGAGTGGAAACGTGGGAACATCCTCATCATATCAGGCGCACCAGTCGATCTATTATCGGTCGCAGGGACAATCCAAGAGCGAGCTGTCCTCCTCGTCCAGTCAGACCTTCAAACCCGCAAAGGATGCAGAAAGAGTTGATACTCAATATAACGCTTTTGCTGAAGGCAGTGGCACGGGAGAACTCGCACACCTGGGGCATGTCGTGGCTCAGCCACCCAAGTCTGCCAATTCATTGCAACAGTCAACTATGGACGGTATCGACGTGGTGACGCTCCTATCTCAGCCTGAAACATGCGAACTCCCGGCGCAATCAGAACACTACGACTTGACACCTAGCCAAGTACTCAGGCTGCGGGAAGGTTTGTTCGGGTCAGAAACCGGTAGGCCATTCTGGGACCAATTGCTGGACTTTAACGCCGAGTTCTTGGTCAGACCGGAGCGATTCCGCACAGAATGTGAGGCCCATATGGGCACCTCAAATCTCGAAGAGGCCCGCAGTCTCTGGCTCCATCAGTGGAATGACGTTTTAACGTCCTACACGAACGAGGTTTGGGGTGATCTTGGGCCGCTTGCGAAGGCTGCCCAGAGCGAAATCACGAACATAGACCAAGACGAAGGGAATAGCGACCGCAGCATTCAGGCTCTTGAACGATTAAGACTTGTTTTAGCCCATGTACGTGGTCATTAATGTGTCTCACGTTCAAGACTCGTGACGGTAAGCCTTGTGATGCTTGGATCTACTCATGACTGCTCGGACTTGCTTCTCATGTATCGCAGGATACCGAGAAAATCTATCTCGTAAATCGTAATTTAATGTGGACCATAGCATTAGACATAATAATCGCGTCTAAGAGTATTGGAGTCTTTCCTCATATTGCAAGCAAAGAACAGAATACGTAAAGAGTAGTGAAGTAAAACGGGGGGGCAGACTTATCACTGAATGAACTAGTGCGAGTACTAATGACGCGTAGGCAGAGTTGATTTAATGTAAAGATAAAAGTTCATCTACACTAAACAAAGATTTAGCTCTGCTCCATGCAATGTAACACATATTTTTCGTACAACAAAATATAATATATATTACTTTCACTTTTTGTGAAAGTATGAATATTATATAACAACCAAAAGCTATTCTGTATGCTAAATGTATCTTCAAATTTCCGTTGCGCTTGCATATACTGTCTCTTCTCACTAAAAGCATATACTTGGGTTCATATATTGTAGAAACTATTTATAGTACGTGCGCAAGTTTCTATTGCCATCAACACAAGCCAAAGGAGACATAAAGTTTTGTTCAGAGCACAGCCAAGTTAGTTCCTATTTTGTGAAATCATCATCATTCTATTGTGTCTCTTAAACGTCATCCTCGTTCCCAGAAGCTTCAGCAGAACCAATGGGCCATTCAACGCCGTCATCCAGGTTCCGCAAATTAACAGAACGATGGTCTCTCGTGAATATGCCTGGAAACAATCTGGGGTCACTCCCAGACAAGTGCAAGTCTGCCATGGAATCCAAGGGAACTGTTGTTCCCAGTCGACTCTCTCCGTTACTTGGAGATGTCAGGCTAATTTCAAAAGCCTTGTTTTGTGAATCTGGGCTTTGGTCGCCATCATGCTGGTCTAGAATGCGGGAAATGCTAGAGTCGGTAGCCTTGGGAGCTGTTGTTCTCAGTGATGCATCGGCGGAGGTTGCTGCAAAGCCAGTCTCGTTGTTTGGATCGTAAGCGACATAGCGCCGGATGCTGGCAAATTTAAGGCTTGGTTAGTACTACATACACCTGGAGAGGGTCATGTCAGGAATATTTCTTACACATCGTGCTCTTGGAGCAATGTATGGTATCTGAATTCCTCTCGACGATCAGGGACGTTGGTTTTGACCATCATGTTCCCTCTCCTTCCTGGTCTGTCGAAATCTGGCCCAAGCCACATTCTTTTAATCGATGCCTCGTAGCCGCTTTGCTTGACCGAATTCTTAGCAAGCTCACACATATCCACAGGGCTTAGCTTATAGATCTGAGCCGCCACGGCGTACTCTTCTATCAGCGGCTCCTTTGTGAAGGCAAATTGAAGTGGATCATCCGTTGATAAAGATACATTCAAGCCACGCTTGAAATACTGATGGAACGGATTTCGCTCATAAGCCAGGAATAGCGCATTGTTGCTCAGCGGCGACATTGCAATTCCCACTTGCTCCAAGTAGAAGGCGTACTGCAGCAAAGGAACCTTGCGAAGCAATAGTCCGTGACTTATACTGTGGCAGCACAGAAGAGCCACGGCCAAGTGCTCACTATCTCCAGCCTCTCCGCAATGTGGCCGCAGTACCAGAGTGTTGAAACCGCGTTTCCTTCGCCAGAAGTTCAGAGACGACATGTTGGCAAAGAGATAATAGATCCAGTAACTGTAGGGTGGATTTTGCTTGGAATCCCAATCTTTTGGTACCGGAAACTTCTTGAACAGCCGGCGCTCCACCTTGCTTTCATCATCAACGCTGTCAAATCCTATCACTCTTTGTAGGAAGACGTGCAACTTCGGATGGCTCGATGGGTCTTTGGTGACCTCGAACAGCGGTTGGAAAATATTCTTGACGATTTGCTCAAACGTGCTCATGAGACTACTCGCTTTGTAGACGTCGTACAGGCGAGGAATTTGGATGAGCCACCGCACGTTGTGAGAGAATAGCTTGTTGTCTACTACCCATGAGGCCAACTTATCCCATTCATCGATGGATTTCCCATAGATTGAGATGCGCCATTCCACCATTTGATACTTACTCGACTCCAGGTCTGATATAACTTCTTTAGTAATTTCCGCCAGATAACGTCCGTGTATGAAGTTGTCCGTCTTTAAAAAGATTGTTCTCAGTCGGGATTCGCCGATTGGGTTGTACTTCAGGTTAAACTTGTCGAAGCGATGAAACGAGTCGGTATGGGCCTGTAGAAGGTTAGTATTGCCACCTTTTCCCAAGTCAAAGATATCCTTGAATCTGGCAGGTACGCCGTAGAACAGAAACTTACGTGCATGTCGAGAGTATCAATACTAAGATCATAGGCTGTAAGCTTAATGCTGGAGAATACCTCCGCAAGAGTGAGGTATTTGCCATCTCGAAAAAGTACAACTTCATTTGGGTGCTTCTTCATTTTGCTCTTTATAAATCGCAACAAATGCTTTTGGTTCATACAAGCGGAATGGTGTACGTGAGTATCGACTTTGCGCACATTATAAAAATCCCGATGAGGCACTTTCTTACTGTCCGCCGTCTCCTGATATTCATTGAGAAGCACGTACAAATTGAACTTTGCTTCCAAATACTGGAGGCGGCGGAAAGCGAAGCTTTTACTAGGGCCATCCGACGAAATGGTCAGAATGCTATCAAGATCCATGTAGAATTGTCGAATGGTTGGTACTTCGATGGCGGGTGACGTCTCCTCACCACGACAAAAAACCTGATAGACTCCGCTTTCGTCAAGTTTAAAAGTCATGCTGTCGTCTGCCGGCAAAGGAAGTAAGTCGTCCATGTGAAAGTCCTCGCCGACATCAAAGCCGGGCTTTCTCCTTTGTGACGGTTGTGACGATAAATTTGCTTTCGTGGCCTCAGCGGAAGACAGCACACCCAGAAAATCAGTATGCCCGGCTTTTGTTTGAGACCAAGCTGGTTCAGGGGGCGGTGGATAGATTTCCCAGTTGTGCTCATTCCTGGGGTCGTCGTGGGGTCGCTGGGACGACAACGCAATATACTTCCGTCTGATATCTAGGATTTTTTGAATGTTCTTTGATATGGCACTCAATTCAGTCGTGATGTGCGGCTCGGTATCGAATACCGTGTTATTTGGGAACGTGCCAATGGACGCATCGTTCAAAGCTGAAGGTAGACTGTCTGCGTATCCCCCATGCTTAGATCTGAGGCTTGCGTTCGCGGGAGAATGGCCACGATGGTGAGGGAAGCCGGGTGGCACCGATGGTGCCTCAAAACCATCGACTCCATCTATAGCCAAATCAGTATCCCGGCGGACGAATGCACACCGGATAGACAGTCATACCGTCATCGTGATGAAGAGTCGGAGTGTTAGCACCATACTCGGCGCGTGTGCCAGATGCCGACGCAGTCGCTGGGCTTTCGATTGGGCTATTTTGGTCCCGAAGGCTTCCAGAGCCGGCGTGAGTCTCTATTTTGCTGCGCTGATAGAACAGCTTTGCATCTGTCTGCGACATTTGACGCTCCGCGACCGGATCATAGAAAGTCGTGCGCTGGGGTACATCCCGCAACAGCATGCCGTCTTGGAGCCCGTCGTGGCCTTTGACGGCGGCGGATGACGACCTGTTCTCGTTTGTATGGATTGGATGAGTGACTGATTCGGTCTGATCTGTTTGGTGGCCACTCGGGAGTTGGTCTCTGGTGCTGCTGTCTAATGATCGGGCAGGTAAGTATCGAGTCGCACAAGAGCATCACCGTTTACAGTGTATCGTCTAGGGGGCTTGAATCTGCCCAATCACGAAAGGGTGAGCCGCGTTATTGATAGAGAACTCACCAGCCATCGTGAATGGGAATGAGGGCGTTGGTTATCTGAACTACAGGCACAGCAACGGTTGCGTCAACAAGATGCAGCAAGGCAAGCCGAACCCGCGGACTGGTTAGAAGCCGTTGACCTTACGACAGAGCTCAAACGGGTATTTGTCTTGGGCGTTTGAGTTCTCCGCAGGGACGATGAGCGGCAAGTTAAAGTTGAATCGTTGAAGTCTATTCATGTCGGACGTTTTGATAGAGTGTCTGGCAATCAAATGCCGCTACCAGATATGAGAAGGTTGATGTATTAAAGTAAGTACCTACTTACCTAAAGTACTTGGTATTTTGTATGTATATCTGGTAAGTAGGGCCCGAGTACCTACCTAAGTACTAACGCAGCACTGTAAACCGCCTTGGAACACAGTGCATGCAGCCCACCAGACCGCCCGTGCTGTACAATTGTAGATTCGCAACTTGTGAGCGGGGCCTGGAATCCGTGTCTCGGACCAGACGGTGGTGGTGTCGAGAGTCACCCCTTGAAGGCATCTTCCTTTTCTATGCTACTGCTACATTACCTATGTATGTATGTACATGAGTGGCCTTTTCCAGCAATTGATGATTGCTTTGTTATGCTCTAAAAAAATATTATTGCCGAAATATATATACAAGAGAAAATGCGATGCGCATTGAATTTATATTGGCTACGTTGTTTTGCTCGCTTTTGCGTTTTTGTCCAGCTGGGAGCAATGTGCTTCTTGTTGAGAACCAAGTGAATATAAAGCCCCAGCACCAAAGACTATGATTGCACCCGCCAACGTGCCGTAGGCGAGTGAGTTGTCAAATAGCCAGATGCTAAGCAAGAGACTAACCAACTTTCGGATATTCAAAACGATGGTGACTGTAAGTGCTGAAGTCCTTGCTGCCAAGAGGTTTACGCCGCGGATGCACGCATATTGAGTCAAGACGTTGAGGCCGAGATAAACAATTTGGCCCGGAACCTTGACTTCCGCGGACATAAAACTCCAAGGCGTTGATATCGTCAAAGGCGCGCTTTGTGCCATGGACTTAAAATTTCGTATCATTGACGGCATAAAGGGTAGGAAAAGAGGTAGGGAAAGCATGTGGGAATAGAGCATATTCTCTCTCCAGTGCGGCCCGTACAGTCGATACGTCGCTTCGGTGTACAGGCCCATTATGGCTGAAAGCACTTGGGCAAAGAACAGGATGATCAATCCGAAATTCATCATTGGATGGGCTTTGTCTCCACCTGAGGCAATTTTCGACTACATGCTCTGTTAGTTATCATCACCAGCTAGAGAAGAGATTGGAGGTTCGACCTTTTCTTGGGCATCGGACCAAGCAGCTAGTATCACACCAGAGCTGAGGAGCATCACTGCAAGCGCTTGAATGCGAGAGTACTTCTTTCCATACAGATACCCTGCAATCATAGTGGTAATACTACCCCCGGATCTCAGAATGATGTGCACAGGAACCGAGATATCATAACTAAATGCATGATTGTTCAATACATTGATGGTAAAGAATAGCACAATATTGACCAGCCAGCGCTTCAATGGAACCCGGGCTGGGGCAATAAAGAACGGCGGCCTAGATTTGTCAAACTGCGATATGTAGCCGGTGATGGCCACAAATGAGAATTGCACGAATGTGAGAAGAGTGCCTATTATTCTGTTAGTGACATGAGTAGAGAATGACATATGAATCCAATGCTTCTCCTACCGCTGCTAGGTTCGAATCTGTAATAGACATTATTAGCTTTTGATCAAAAGACCCTATATTCTTCGTTTGTCGTGTTTGTTTTCGCTTGCTTACTTGATGATCGTTTCCAGCGCATAAACCTGCATTCAATTGTTAGCTTCGTTTGAACCTGCTTGTCCGGAAGATGGGTGATAACTCAAGTCCGTACATTTGAACAACACCCGCCAAATATAAGACTAAGCACGAGAGAAGCCGCTGCAAGAGCGGGTGTGTTCTCGATAAGAACGCTTGATGTCAGTGATTTTGGTTCGTTGCTGTAAACAATCTGACTCTCGCTTTCCTTTCGCTTTCGCGCGTCTCCGTTTTCCTCTTTCGCCATTTTAGGCGAAAGCCTCCAGGTCTTCGAACAAAAAAAAAATCTCAATCCGATGCAATTGCACACTTATCGACGGGAAGTGGCTGACTGGCGTTTCCTCGGTTTGTGTCCTTCGATGACTGGTCGACAGAGATGCCAAGGACCATTTGCGCTGTGCGAAGAAACTACACTGTGGACCCACTTCAAGTCATGCCGGAGTCTGCGGAAGCTTGAGTTTCAAAGGCAACTAACCCGAGTCTGAAGCTGCAAGTAGCTTCTCATTTAGCTCTAATGAGAATCTAAACTAATTGTATAAATTTATTACAAGTTTAATTATCTTAAAATAAATTATTATTATTTTAGGAGGTTTTTAGAAAGTAAAAACACTTATTTTATTTAAAAATAAATAATTAATTAATAGAATTTAAATTATATAAGCTTTACTTAACTTTTATAAAATAAGTATTATAGTTTTAAAAGCCTATATATAAATAGGGTAATTATTTACATTCCCTATTAAATACAATATAATCTTAAACTCTATATATATTTAACTACCTAACTATAACTTATATATTATTTACTTTTCTAAGTTTTATAATGCATTATAACTCCCCTTTATGTCTATGCCTGTATACTATTTTTAATATATTAATACTAAGTTAAAAATATAAATTATTTTAACGTCTTAAAGTTTACTATAATTATTATTCTCTCCTTCTCTAGATAAAACTTTTTATAAATAACACATTACCCGGAGACCTCCTTAGTGTTCCACTAAGGAGACCACAAAACCTTGGGACAACCACATTATTAGTGGGATAGATAACTACTCTAGCCCTATTTTTTTTTCTTAGTATTCTATAGCAAAATTTATATCCCTTAAATATATTAATATATTTATAATTATAAAAGGCATTAATTCCTAGATTCTATTACCACTACCACTGCTTAAGCCCTCTAACCTCTTTAAAAAGGCTTAAAATCTAATGTACAATATAATAAAGCCTTAATTAATAAAAAAACAATAGTTATAATAGACATTCCTAGCTATAACTGTACAAATTATATATAGTAACCTAGCATGCGTTATCCTAGTCCTAGATGCCTGTAGCCCTGCCTCTTTAAAAAGGCCTTAAATCCGGCCTTTTTTTACTTCTATTGTTAAGAATATATAATAAAGCCTTAATTAATAAAAAAAATAATGGTTATAATAGATATTCCTAGCTACGCTTATATAAATTATATATAGTAACCTAGCATAGGTTATCCTTAGCTACCTATAGCCTAGCCTCTTTAAAAAGGCCCTAAATTTAGTCTTTTCTTTATTATAAAAAACATATAATAAAGCCTTAATTAATAAAAAACAATAGTTATAATAGACATTTCTAGCTGCGCCTGTACAAATTGTATATAGTGACCCAGCACGCATTATCCTTATCCTAGATGCCTATAGCCTAGCCTCTTTAAAAAGGCCTTAAATCTAGTCTTTTTTTGCCTTCTATTGTAAAGAATATATAAATAATGGTTATAATAAACATTCCTAGCTGTGCCTATATAAATTATATGTAGTGACTTAGCATATATTATCCTTATCCTAGATGCCTATAGCCTAGCCTCTTTAAAAAGGCCTTAAATCTAGTCTTTTCTTTATTGTAAAAAATATATAATAAAGCCTTAATTAATAAAAAATAATAGTTATAATAGATATTCCTAGCTGCGCCTATATAAATTATATGTAGTGACCTAGCATGCATTATTCTAGTCCTAGATGCCTATAGCCTAGCCTCTTTAAAAAGGCTCTAAATCTGGTTTTTTTTTGCCTTTTATTGTAAAGAATACACTATTAATGCTTAGCTTATTACTAGCTTTAATTATATATAATAAAAATAATAGTTGTAACATAAAATACGTGATTTTCTAGGCTATGCCCGCTAAATTGTATGTAGGGGTCTGGAACGAGGTGTCCCGCTGATAATGTGGTTGTCCCAAGGTTTTGTGGTCTCCTTAGTGGAACACTAAGGAGGTCTCCGGGTAAATATGTTTTTCTCTGCTTCTTATAATTTTCTGCTTAACCTTAAGCTCCGTCTCGGCTTCTGCCTCAGACTGTTCGCATCAAGGACACATCTAATGGCTTGAAATTGTCATCTGAAATAGATCAGACACGACACGACACAGTAAGGAAACGTTCCTGTGGATCTGATAGGAAGATTATGATTCCAAGGTTGGATGGAATATGGCAGCATACGTCGTGTCGCACAAATGGCTCTGTGAATCCCTGTCGTCCTTGTTTAAACTCTACATATGTATTGCCATGACTAGGAACGGAGGTACATGTAAACATCTCACGACAAGTTGCCCTCACGATGAGAATCTGCTCTGGGGCGGTCTCAACATTTTACTTCTTATTTGTATATTGTGAGTGGTCTACGAGACAGAAGACAAAGAGTCTGTCAAAGGCATGAATCTTCATCGGCGATATAGTGGCGGACAAGCCACCATTTCCGTTTTTCCTGGCTTTCCCGTCTTGTACCAATATGAGCTTTGCGACACAGGTAACAAATTCACAGTCATCCAGTGCCCTTTGCTATCAGACGAAAGTGTTCTGGCGTCAGATCTGTAGCACGCATCCTATAGAGCTTCTTCTGACGTGGTAGTTGAGGAACGAAGAAAAGTGCCATCCAAATTATGGAACCAGAACCTCGACGGTTTGAGCCGACTTGGCTCTTTTTTTCAGGGCGACCGCAAGCCGCTCGGATCAACTCTAAACAATATTATTGAGCCATTACCGCCTTTACAGGGCGGAAAACACAAACAGCTAATTTCAATATGTTAGTGGCTGTTCAAACGGTAGGGGTACAACAAAATGACGTACATTATTTGTTGCCGCAATTGCAATGCTGTCCTCAAAGGGGTGCCAGCTCATGTGCAGGATCTTTTTGTTGAAATCAATCTGATCTGCATCTGTCTCCTTCTTCATGCGCTGGGCACCACCTGCTGGACTGCCTGCTCTGGAACCGTTCTTCTTACCCCCGTTTGTTATGGGACTCGTCGATGAGTTAATGGGAGTAGGAATGCCGACCTTCTTAGCTTTGAACGCCGATTTGTCTGCTTGTAAAACTACTTCAACTTCTTTATCAGGATCGGATGGGTAGATCATGAAGTTGTTGTTGTAGCTCCCTGTCATTACGTTCTTTGCATCGCCCGAGAATACTACCTCGAACTTGTCGAAGATGCTATCATTTTCATAGGTATCACAAAGCTTTGGTCGCAAGTGTTCGTGAATTGGAATTGTTTTGAGCGGTTGACGCTCCATGCTAATGTCCCAAATCTTGACTGTGAGATAATCTCGAGAGAGAATGTACCGGCCATCGTAGGAAAATCGAACATCGGAGATAGATGATATAATCTCGGAGAAGAATGATCTCGCGGAGGGATCTTCTTCTTGTTCGAATACTGCCTGGAGTTAGAATCTATTTTTTTTGAAGAAAAAATAAAAAAAGAATAATAAGATAAGGGTCAAAAATCACGCGTAGCTCAGGGTCAAAGTTGCTCTTTCTTACATTTAGCATGTTGGTCGCACAAAGCACTCTGTCGCATGTCTGCCAATTTGACGGTGCCTTTGGAGCTTGCATACATGAACCAGTTACAGCTCTGGGGGTGAAACTCCGCCGCGGTGATGACTTCTGTAAGCTCTTCCATGTTTGCTGGTTTGATGTCGACAATATTGAAGCTCTGATCCTGGATGTTTAAATTCCAAAGGTTAATTCGTAGGTCGTCGCTGCTAATGAACGTCTCTCCATCGCTGTTGACAGATATACTATTGATGTGGTAGGCATGCGCATTCGCATATGTACGACGCGGGACCGCCGCAACAACGGTGTCGTGGTGTGTAAGGCGTGGTAGCTTCAAATCCGCCGCATTACGAAAAGATTGGGTTGTTGCCAAGGGTCGTGAGGCACCAGCACCAACTACACTACCTGCCGTAACATCGTGTGACAGGTTGTTTTCCGCTACGACTTTCAACGACTTCTCAAACACTTTCCATAGCTTGATAGTTTTGTCGTTTGTGGAGAGGAGATAATGCGACGCATTTTGTCTGCGGCACCATTTTATTTTGTTTATCTTCTCCTCAATCTCAAGAGACTTTAAATAGTCAAATTCGGGCTCGTGGGACTGAAACTCGGTATGGAATTTGTATTCGCATGACTTCTTCTGCAAAGCTCTATATTAGTATGTTCACAAAATACGTGGGGTACGAGGGCAGCTAATGCCTTCAAATATTGGGAAACCAAGTGAGATTGACTTTTCGACGTACAGTTTCGTTTCGTTCAAACAGGACGACACGTCCGCCTTTATCACCGGTAGCCAAGTAGTTACCAGTGTGGTCAAACTCAACGGTAGAGATTATATCAGCTAATAGACAATGGTAGATACGTTAGCAGACCGATATGGACCAGCGGGACCATCGTCAATGATCAGGTATATTTTACCCTCAGTGATATCCTCGACATCGCCCTTATCGCCGAAGCACCTACAATAGAAGGTCAGTAAACATTAACAATTCAAGTTTCCGTTGACATACTGTGTGAACTTCCACGTCGGGGAACTTGCTTCACTATCCACCATCTTGTCTGACAGCAGGAGCGTGTGGACGGTTCTAGTCTGGGCAATGGACTCGACGCTGCGTAAATAAGACTGAGGAAGAGATTGATAATAAGACTCGACAATGGAGATTGGGAGCGAGCGCTTCGTGCGATATCGGTGATAACGAGGCAGACAGCAGTTGCCTGCGATGTAAAGGGAGTATTGTGGCACACGGCCTAGTCCTGTTGACAAGTGATGCGGCGAAAGAAGGTGGGCGGTGGATGATGTCGTTTGACAAGCGTGAGTGGCGGTCGCAGTGGGCCCAAGGGCAGCTCCCACAACACGGCGGCTTGGACTGTGGTGAGGGGTGCAGTGCAGTTCTTGTTGCGCTGGCTGGGCGATCTTGCAGAATGTATACCTAGATGACCTACAGGGTTACTCTTGAGCCTACCTAAGGTAAAAGTCAAGCCAAGACTAGAGTAAGTTTATATAGTTAAATGAAAAAAACTAGTTTAATATAAAATAAGCCAACTAAGAAAAACTACTTTTAATTTTACTTACTAAAAATAACTAGTAAAGAATATTAGTATACACTAAATATAGTATTATTAATATATTATAAAGTGGGGAAATATTGCTTTGCTAACTAAAAGAGTATCTTATTCTTTCTCTAGTTTATATACTAGAAGATGAAACTAAACAGAAATGCTTATAAATTTTAACTATAATATTTTTTAATATAAAATCTTTACTTTGTTTTTTTTTTAAAAAGAAATAAACTATGATTCCTTAGTAATTTTTACTATAAAGTGTTTGCAGAAACCTAACTAATATAGCATAGTCCTGTATCATTTCATAAACACTATCCTTCGGCTTTATAGTCTAGGTACCTCGGTACCTACTTGGCAGAAAATACCAAGTGGGTCAAGGGGTACATGATTGGTCCTCATAAGGCCCCTCCTCCTGCGTGTGTCAGAATACCTAGGTACCTGAACACAACCCAACGTCGTCACCATTGGCGAACAGTTGATTACTTTCTTCATTCATATTGCGTTTTCTCCGCGTCGCAGCCGCACTGCATTTGCACCCAGCAGCCTGTGTGCCATAATCGAGAGCTATCCTAGGATCTGCCGTGTCATCGATAGTGGTTCCTTGGCTCCACGAACTGTTATTGCGTCGTCGACATGGGTTTCCTAGGAGTATATACTGCAGCTTACGACTACGAGCCACGGGCAGAAGGCGAGCTGGCTATCACTGAAGGCGACGTGCTCTACATCCTGGACAAAGGCGATAATGATGGCTGGTGGAAAGCGAAAAAGAAGGCTGGAGCTGAAGATGAAGATGAGCCTGTCGGCCTTGTGCCTAACAATTATGTCGAAGAGGTATGTCCGTCTCAGATAGGTTCCTTTTTGGCGGTTTTCCTTATGCTCATTCCTCGCGCCCAATCTTAGGCCCCTATAGTGAAACAAGCGCGTGCAATATACGAGTACACTCGTCAAACGGACGAAGAGCTCTCATTTCCCGAAGAGGCCATTCTACAGGTTTACGACACGTCAGACCCCGATTGGATACTTGTTGGACTTGATGATGAATACGGCTTCGTTCCTGCGAACTATATTCACGTGGACGAGGCCGCTGAAACCCAAAATCATGCAAGCGCAGCTGCCTTCCCCTCATTACCCTCGCGTCCTGAATCTGTGGTTGCTTCCAAGGAGTTGAGGATACCCCCGATTTCATCTCCATCGATTCCTTCTACCGCCCTTTCAGGTATTTCGGATGATAGGTTTAGAACGACGGTAGAGGCAGGTAGCGATGCTTTGGAGTCTGATATCGAGGCCAACGACAACGAAGTCAAGTCCCCGACACTACCGAATCGAACCCGACCAAAAGTCTCAGTCAGCGAGACTTCCGATGATACACACGCACCACCTATTTTGGGAGAAGCCTTACGAACACCCGGGGGGTTTCACATGTACAACATCAATGAGATGGTCTCAGTCATGGGCAAGCGAAAGAAAATGCCAACCACGCTGGGCATCAACCTAGGCACGGGCACGATACTCATCGCACCTGAATACGCCGAGGACGAACCACCACAAGAATGGACCGCCGACAAAATGACTCACTATTCTAGAGAAGGGAAGCATGTCTTCCTGGAACTCGTTCGTCCTAGCAAAAGCATTGATTTTCATGCCGGCGCCAAGGACACCGCTGAAGAAATTGTAGTCGCTCTGTCAGAACTTTCTGGCTTAGTTCGTGCGCAAGGCTTGCGAGAAGTAATATTGGCTGGCTCACAGCGACAACAGCGGAAAGGCCAAATACTATATGACTTCATGGCTCAGGGAGATGACGAAGTCACTGTGGCTGCTGGTGACGAGGTGCTGATTATAGATGACTCCAAGAGTGAGGAATGGTGGCAGGTGACGAGACTTAAAAATGGAAAAGAAGGTGTGGTGCCGAGTAGCTACATCGAAATCACTGGTACCGTCAAATCTTCTTCAATTTCTAATGGGCATGAGTCGGATTTTGCAAAAGGGACTGTTGAAAAGAATCGGTCCGAGGAAATCAGGTTAACAAAAGACGCGATCAAGGCAAGCAAAGAGCCTCAACAGGTAGGGCTTAGAGCTTTGCATCCTGAGAGAGGTAGCAGTCTCGTTGCAAGAGAACCAAATAATAATTTGAGGCAACAGAGAGGCAAGCACGAGAACGGACGCAGCGTAATGGAAAGCCATGCCAAGCCGAAATCAAGTAGGTGTAAAAAAAAAAAAAAGAAAAAGAAATCACTCCATTGACGTGTTAAACGGGCTACCGGCTAACGATTTGACTCAGGGCCCGATCCATCGAAGGTGAGGACCTGGACCGACCGATCTGGCTCCTTTAGTGTCGATGCACAGTTCTTAGGTCTGAAAGACAGCAAAATTCACTTGCATAAAATGAACGGCGTCAAAATAGCCGTTCCAGTTGCCAAAATGTCACGAGAAGATCTTGAATATGTTGAAAAGATGACGGGCATTTCTTTGGACGACGACAAACCATTGGCGGATGTCAAGAGGGCGAAGGCAACCGATAGACGGGGTGTTGAAGCCGGCGCATCTGTCAGAAAAAATGTCAAGCCGGAGTATGATTGGTTTCAATTCTTTCTGTCTTGCGATGTTCCTGTCGGGCTTTGTGAACGATATGCTCAGGCTTTCACGAAGGACTCTATGGACGAGAGTGTTCTTCCAGACGTCAACGCTACTATTTTACGGACCCTTGGCTTGCGAGAGGGCGATATCATTAAAGTCATGCGTAATCTGGATACGAAATTCAATCGTGAGCGCAGCAATCAAGATTCCGATGTTCATTCAGGCGGACTGTTTTCCGGACCTGGTGGAGCGCTTCGAAACAATACCAGAAAAGGTCGTCCAGCGCCAGCGGTTCAAACAAGTGATGTAATTGATGCCTCCGCATTGAAGACTTCTGAGACGGCCGCATCCAATATTCGAAGCCGCACGACTATGTCGAACAAAACTAGTTCGCCTATGGCTGACGACTCGAAGAGGGGAAGCGGCTTCGACGATGATGCATGGGACGTGAAGGGCAATCCTGCGGCAAGCCAGCAAAAGGCTTCGCCAAATACCAATGTCATGCCGCATGAAGTGCAGCCAGCCTCATCCTCTCAAGTCAAAGACACAACTGATTTGACAGGATCAATGAAGGACCTCTCCCTGCTGACAGAGCCACTTGAGCCAAGCAAGACCACGACATCAGCGAATAATGCTATGACACGCCAATCTGAGCCACACGAACAGCCAATTTCGCAACAACCTACTGGCGCAACTCCTTCCTTCTTCTCGACAATGTCCAAATCCACACAGCCACTAGAAGCATCACTTTGTTCAGAGCCCCCTGTATCTACCTTATCCCTGCCGGCTCTTGCCAGACAACGGCCGGCACCCACTTCAGTCTCGCCGGCTCAGGGGTCGTTGCTCCCGCCGCCGCCGCCGCCGCCGCAACGACCTATCTCAACACCACAATTGACACAGCAGCCATCCGTCCTTGGCGCACCATACTTGAATGCTCAAGTGACTGGCACATTACAGGGACAAGTGGCTCCTCCAGGTCAGAGCCTCAATGATATGGCCCAAGCTAGGTTGCAACAGCAACAACTGTCCGCGCATTATCAACAGCTACAACCTGCCATTACTGGTCCTGTTGGCCTTCATCCCCAGAATATGACATCATATGCAACTGGCGTCCCAATGCAGCAGCAGATGTTACATCCAATGATGACGGGTCCTGCAGGGATCGGTGCCTTTGGCGAGGGGAGCCAGCATAATCAATTTTTACCCGTTCACCCTCAGTCAATAGGATATCAAACACAATTCCCATCATCGATGTCTCCATTTAACCAAGCCGCGGCTCCTGGTGGCAACATGATCAGCCTGTCAACCCCGGCCCTGGAGCCGCAACATACTGGCTTTCCCAACCAACAGGTACAGCAGACTAGTGGCAATACTGGTTTCTCACAACCGCTACAGCCTCAAAAAACTGGTCCGCCGCCCCCAGTCCGGTTTGGCATCTCTCCAAGTTCAAGGACGCTGATGCCTCAGCCAACCGGTCGCCGAGCCAATTTATCACAAGCCAGTAAGTGCCACGGTGCCACACACCCTTTTCTGATCAGCGATATGTTCTGATACTTGAACACAGCTCCCGAGAATCCATTTGGATTTTGATCCGGCGCATGATATATACATATGTATTTGAAGCGAGGGCTTCATGCTACGTAGAGCACGCGAATGGCATTTCATCTGACGAGCAGTTGGGTAAAGAGCATTAGGCATGTAGTGCAGGTCACATGGGCAAAAACATTTAGATTCTGCGATTTATTTGCTGCTGGCTCGAGGGCAGATGTGGTGCAACTAGGTCTATTTAAAGAGGATTCACGGATATTGGCAGTAATTATATAATGTAGCTGTAATCTAATCACCGCAAGGTGCCTGATAAAAAATATTTGGGGGTCGAGGGTCAGGCCGGTTTTGATAGAGTTGGGCCTATAAGACTTTGAATAGAGTTTTAATCAACAAAATCAACACGATAAGATGCTGCGTTAGGAGAAGCTTTCCAGACTTGTCGACTCTGGCGATCAGAAGACATGCTGCGGCTGGAATTAGATAAAAAATTCGCATTGACCGACAAAGGTTGCAGGGTAGGATGTGACCGACGCAATCGGTTGCAGTCAATGACAACCCTTTTAAAAAGCAGACGCCCTTGTCAGACCCTGCGTCGGTGCATCTGAGCAGCAGCTTCCGACGTCCCCGAAGCAAACGACGAGGACTCGACCTGAATCTTGGTCCTTGGCTGCTTGGCAGCAGGCTCAAAGCGCTTGCGAACAGCTTTGATCATCATGATGAACCAATATAAGTTCAGTCCATTGAGCGTAAGATTGCTAGCCAGGTAGACGGCACCGAGCCACAGCGGGACAGTAGAATCCTGGCTGGCAAATCCCATTGCCACCGAGTTGAGTGACGAACCCGATGGGTTGTTATCAATGGCAGCCCATATGTCATCGAACACTCTTACGGATTGATAGGTGCCATACACGAGGCGGCAGGAGAAGAAGGTGAACAACAGCAAGAAGCCGTTGTAGAGCTGGGCGCGCGAGCCCGTCATGTCCAGCTTGTCCATGAACCAGTGAATGTTGAGGAAGGGAGTGGACAGCTCCCACAGAATGAATATACAGCCATAATAGTTTACAAAGGGCCGCTGTGAGCACAAAAGTCAATAATGGATCCACGCCGAGAGCGATGATTATCTGTCTTTTTTTTTTCTTTTTTTTTTCTTTTTTTTT
>SRPT01000100.1:0-57014 GCA_018360205.1 Claviceps digitariae
TATAAGTGCCTTTACTTTATAGTAGGTTAAGGTTAGCTAAACCTAATATTAAACTTAATTTCCCTACTAACTAGTTACCTCTAAGGATATACTTAGGTTTACCTTTTTTTTTTTTTTTTTTTTTTTTTTTTTTTTTTTTTTTTTTTTTTTTTTTTTTTTTTTTTTTTTTTTTTTTTTTTTTTCTTTATTATAAATGCTTAGATTAAATAATTTATTTTATTTACTTTATTTATTTTTTTATTCTAAGCTACTGTTTTTACTGTTTTTCTATTTATTTTAGCAATAAGCCTTTTTCTATCTTTATACCTTATTACTAGGGAAGGGGGCTGCTATTACTTCTCCTTACTTATTTCTTTTTATTTCCCTTTTAAATATATATTTATACTTTCCTACTAATTAAATATTTAAGCCCTCTTTCTTATAGCTTATATAAAGAAGGGATATCTAGTGTAATTTTATTCTTAGTATTTAATATAAACTCCCTATAGGTAACCTTAGCTATATTATATAGATTATAAATATTATTAAATAAATTATCCTTCCCTAGGAAAGGAATATAAAGGTGCCTTTTAGTTATTTTAAGCTAATATCTATAGATATAAGCCTATTTATATTTTTTAAACTTTTAAATATAGTTACTATAAGTCCCCTCTTTAATACTAGAGATAGACTAATAACTATAGAAAGAAAAGAAAATATGCTTATTAAAGCTTATAACTATATATAAATATATATTATAGTAGTAGGTATAAGCTAGATTATTTATTTAACTATATATTATAACTAAAAGAGCTAGCTTTCTTTCTAGTTAATATAATAAAGCCTTAAAGAAATATCTATTAAAATACACTAGCTTAGTAGGGATAAAAATAAAAACTACTTAACCTTTTACAATAGCTTCCACCCCTAGAATACTTTTTAAATAACTAAATATTTAATCCTAAAGGTTAACATTCTTTAGGTATTACACTATAACTTTTAGTGTATTTAAAGAGAGGCCTTTTTAAAGAGTAACTTTAGTATAAATTAGGATACTACTATTCTTAATATTAATACTATTAATAATATAAACTTAAAAAAGAAACTTTATTTAAATACCTAAAGCTATTAATATCCCTTTAAACTATTTAATTAAACTAAAAAGTACTTATAAAATTAAGTTATAGAGAATCTAGGTAGAGTTTAGTATAAGATCTCTATACTATAGAATTTAATTTTAAAAGAGCTTATTTAGAAACTTTTATAGTAATAATATTAACTATATTTAGAAGCTAAGTATAAGGGAGGTAAAGTCTTTCTATAATAAAAATAATAATTAAAGGGTTATTACTTAAAAAAAGAAAGAAAAAGAAAAGGAAAGTAAAGGTAAAAAGAAGAGAGTATAAGTAAAAAATAGGCTATAGGACCTATAACTAACTAAATAGGCTTATTATATATATTATAAGCTAATAAGTATTAGAGTAATTTATAATACTTATAATAGGTATTAAAAAGTGCTAAATTTATTATTAATATAGGTAATAATAGGATATATAGTTAAGGGTAAATTACACTCTTACTTATAGGCTAGCTTTATTTATAACCTTTAACTATAAACCTTAAGTATAAAAATATAGGCTTTTTACTTTCTCTTTTCTTTCTTTTTTCTTCTTTCTTTATATAAAAACCTCTTTTTTTTTCTTTTTTTCTTTTAATAAAAAAGCTGCTTTTCTCTTATAGAATAATATAACTTTAATTCTCTTTTAACTATGCTAATTCTTATACTAACTGTTTTTTTTTTCTTTTTTTTTATAGTTTTACTTTTACTTTTTTTATAAATTTTATTTCTAATTATTTAATTTAATAGAAAACATAGAGAATTACTAACTATATCCTAGGTCTATGCCTTAGAATATAATAATTTTAGAAGCTAATATTATTTACTACTTTACTATACCTACTTAAAATACTTTACCTTTTTTTATAAAAAAAAAGAAATTTTTTAGTTATAATAAGGCTTTCTATATACTTAATAAAGTTCCTTTTATTTAAAAAGACCTAAATTTACTTTATAAATTCTAGCCTTTTATTTTTATTCCCTAATTTTACTAGCTTTTTATTTTTATTTTATTAGACTTTAAAACGTTTAACTTAGACTATTATGCCTATATTTTATTATTAAAGCTAAATATAAATACTAAATAATAGATAGATTATTTAAAGAATATATATAGTTTCCTTAGAAATACTATTTATAAAAACTAGCTTAATTAGTTCTAACTTCTTATAATAGTAAGGATTATTAAAAGAGAGCTTAAAGAAATTATTATATTTTTACTAATTGATTTATTACACTAGCAGCCTTTGCAGTTTATGCTAAGCTGTATCTAGTACCTCTGCTCCTTATTGCTTATCTAGTTACAGGAAAACCTTTATTAGGTTACTAATTAGCTATGTATTATATAATTGCTTATATAATTTTCACTAATTAGTAGTTGCCTAATAGGATGAAAAACCTAACTAAATACAAGATTATTTTCTGCTGCTTAGAATCCAAGAACCCTAAGTCCGATTTCCTTCCATATAAAGCCAGTTAAACAAATTGTACCTTCGCTACCCTATACCTAATATTCTCCACTTTTTGCCCCGCTTTTCTACCTTATAATACCCGTTAATCCTTAGCAATTACGGCTGCAACCGGCTCTGCACCTAAAGAGCTAGGGGGTACGTTTGCCCATTTATAGCGCGGGAGTGGCTAATCCGCGTTGCTTAGTAAGCTTAGATAAGTGGGGGGACCAGACCCACTTTAATCCTTGCTTACTAAGCTACTAATTAGCTAGAAAAAGCCCCCACTTTTTCTAGCCAATTAGAGTCCGGTCTTTTCCTTAATGCGGCGTCACTAAGGAAAAGACCCCCCCGTGCAGGTTTCGAACCTGCAACCCGCACAATTCTTGCTTACGTAAGAAAAGTGTTGGGGTTTTCCACGGCGCTTGACCACTGCGCCACGGGGTATTTTTACTAATAAAAATCTCTATACTTAATAATTACTTTAATTATAATAGTCTCTCTAAAGATTTAATTATAGTAAGAATTTACTTAAGTAATTTAAACTATTTAATTAATATTTAATATAGTATTTTCTATAGTATTTATTAACTATATAGAGACTAATATAGTAAATAACTTATTACTAGTTTTATATATTATAAAAACTACTAAACTTGCTTTATTTTTAATAAAATATATAAATATTTATATTATTTTAACTCTTATATAAAATAGTATAAGTCTAGATTCTAAAAATTTATAAAAGTATAGAGTTAAATATTAAATAATATAAACTATCCTTATTTCTTTAAAGCTATTATAGTTTTTACTTTTATTTAAATAAAAAGAGTAAAATATAGCTATACTTACCTTAGCTTCCTTATTTATATACTTAAAGAAGCTATTAAATTATAATTACTTAAAATAGTATTTAATAGTATAGGTTTTAAAAACCTTATAGGAAATATTATACTTTCTACCTTAATAGGATTATTTAAACTATAAATTTAATAGTAGCTTTTTATAAATAATATTCTTAATAATTTATTTAACTATTTAAAAGCTTAAAATAAAACCCTTTAAGTATTAAAAAATATAGCTATAAATAAATTAAAATATAGTAATTCCTTTAGTAATAACTTAATAATTAAAGAATATTTTAATATCTCTTATTTTATATAATAAGGAAAAATTCTTTTACTTTATATCTTTTTATAAACTTTAAAAAAAAGAAATTTACTATTATATACTTTAGATAATTAAACTATATAACCTTTTAATATAAATTAAGTAATAATATTTAATTAAAGGTTTCTTTTCTATTTTATTAAGCTTTAAAATAAAAGTTAAATTCTAGTAATAAATATATATTATAAACTATTATTAATTAATAGAATAATTATTATTATTTAAAATTAATAGTAAATAATACTTACTTAAAAGTAATATATTTTACTAAAAAGTTTAAGTTAATATAATCTTTTTAATTAAATAAATTAAATATTAATTAATTTTCCTCTTTAAAACTAAAGCTAATAATCCTTAGACTTTAATATAAAGAATAAAAAATTTAGTTTCTTTTTACTATTTATTACTATTACTTTAAATATATTTACTTTAAATTAACTCTTTATATCTTTTAAACTTAGTAAAAAAAGTATTTCTATAGGCTTAAGTATTAAATTAAGTAGTTTATTTTCTATTTAAAGTATTAGAAGCACTTCTCTTTAAATCTAGTATAAAATCTAAAAATTATAAATATACTAAATAAATAAATAAATTAAAAGAGAGAATAAAAAAAAAAGGTTTATAGCTATAGAATATAATATAAATTTAGTATAGTAATTTTAAAAGCTTTAAGTATTTAATTAAGGGAATTAGCTATAATATAATTAGTTTATTAAACTTATAGGCATTTAATAGGATTCTTCTTATAATATACTATAATAAAGTGCTAAAGTAGTATAAATTAAAATAATAAGCTATAAAACTATAATTAAATTATTACCTTTACTTTAGTAAAAGAATTATACTTAAAAAGCTATTTTTACTAATATTTCTATAAGTAAAATATTTATTTTAATTATACCTTTTAAAATTATAGCTAAGAATAGTTAGATTAAAATTAAAGATTATATTAAGGTAAAAATAATAAAGAAGGTTAAAAAGGTTAATTCTAAGGATAAAAAAATAAAGAAGTAATAAGGAATATAGAATAAATAAGCTTTAAAATATTTAATTAAAATATAATAAATTTTTTTTTTTTTAAAAATATATTTATTTTTATTATTTTTTTAGTTCTTTTTACTTAAGCATTATAGCTTATAAAAATCTATAATACTTTAGAGAAAGTTTATATTAAGGGTTTAAATACTTTAGTAAAAAATTTACTTAGTTATATAAAGAATATAAATATAGAGAAAAGGGGTGTTTATAAGTCTAAAAAAGCCTTAAAAAGAAGGTTATTTAACTAATTAAAAAAAGTATATAGATAAGTAGTTTTTTACTTATATAAATACTTCTAATAAGCATTATAATTAGTATAGCTAGCATTATACTATTTAATTAAAATACCTTTTTATTATATAATTCTTTATTTATAATATTACTAAATTACTTAAAATACTACTAATTAAAAGTTTTATTTATATTTATTTTATTACTAACTATTTAATCTAGGTTCTTATAATCTAATTATTAACTTTATTTTTCTTTCTAACTATAGGTTATTATTATAAGAAAATCCTATATTTTACCTCCTTTATAATTTATATAACTTTTCTTTCTTAGTGTATAGTATAACTTTAGGGTGGTTATTCCTAGCTAACACATTATATTTATAGTATTATTAAGACTTTTATATATAGTTTTTTCTTATAAATTAAAAAGAATTTTATTCTATATAAAAAGCCTCTTTTTATATTTTAAAACCTAATATTTATATAGTTATATACTAATATATAAAAATTAGCTGTGTTAGTAGTGTGGCCGCCTTGCTAGTTAGCACCAGCTTTGCTAGTGCGAGCTCCGCGAGAACCAAGAAAAGTGGGGCGTGGCACGAGTACTGTGAGGCAGACACGGCCAATTAACGCGTCGGTTGTTGCGGTCACGTGGTGCAACCTTGGCAATTCCTGAAAACGCGCTCCTCCCTCACTGGCCTGGCTGGGCCTTATCATGGCATAGCTTGTGCTTGAATTGTTCGATCTATAGCTCTTGACTTTTGGCACCCACTACATTTGACTACGGACGATACATTGCGCACAAAGATGTGATCGGAGTCATGTGTTCACGTGTGCTGCACTCGTCGTTCAATGATGCAACGTCACCGAGTTCCATGCTTCTACTGGCATTTCTAATCCGTCGAATTCTTGCCACGATTTCAGAATCAGTTCGCTCTCAGTTGCTAATGGACTGTCACAATGGTGTCTTAATGTCCCATTCGTGAAACTATTTAACATTTCATCATCCACACTTCACGTACCCTTGTCGTGAATGGACTAGTGGGATGAAGGAAAGCGAGGCTAAACTTCTACTAGTGCGTGATATAAAAGAAAAGAAAAGAAAGCAAAGAAATGGCTTATGGACGGATGCGAACCACAGGCGATCGATATTGAGCACTGCTCAGCCACTCTTGCTCCGGCTTTTGACGGCATGTGATGCTCCGTGCCCCGGTCTCCCAGCGCCCACTGCCGGCACTGGGGTCATCCGCGGCCACTATTTTGGACTTCAAATGTTGCCCGGCATCTTGGTAATCCGTCAGGGCTAGCAGTCTTGGCCCTTGGCATGAACTCGTCGCTGACTTTTCACCTCGCACGCACCAGTTTCCACTGGTGCCCAGAAAGAAAAACCGGCCAGTGCAATTAGCGAGATGTTAATTTTTGCGTGAACGCGGTGTGGTTTTATAGTTTATTGCAGTCTACGAACGAGGTATGTCTTGTCCTCTTTTGTCTTTGACAAAGGAAAAAAACGTGTATAGGTTAGGGCCGGAACCAATGTAACTTGGTCGGATCTGCTTGGACAAGATACGTGTGGGCTGGCAATCTAGATTCTATAGCCCCAAATGAAGACTTGGTGTCGTAATGCCAGAGCTATATGGGCAATTGATGATCATTTTCCGAGCTTCACAAAAAAAAGATTAGAAGAAAAGTGACTGGGTGGCTGGTTGCCAAGCATCTACTTCCGGTTCCAAGGACTGGCAGGCCTAGAGCTAGCCCGCGCAGTTCAAGCCTCGGGCACTGTGGACGACTTAGGATATAAGCAAACCAAATAAAATGATATCATGATGTGCTTGGAAGATTACCATTGGCTATAGACGTAATCTTCTAAGCAATGTCTATGCAGAGAAGCAGAGAATAGCTGCAATCACTAGCTTTATTCGCGACCAACTTGGCGGTCCAAGAGCGACTTTAGGACAGATTCGTCAAGTTTGAGAAACAGACTGGATGCCTTTTCCCTACGGGCATGGAGTAGGAAATTTTGTATAGTTATATATATGTATATATATATGAGTCTCTCGTTTCCAGATGCTATCCCTCGTTCACACCATCTACTAACCATACAAGAATAACCACACATAATCACGCTCAACCACATAATCCATCATGAAATCGGCACTCTTTCTCTTTGTCTATATCGCTACCGTTGCAGGCAGTCCCCTTGTGGATTTGAATAGCCTTTTAGCAAAACCAAGCAGGAATTCTCCGTTCACGTTCACTTCTATATACAGCGTCCGCGTTGAGCCGAGAGCTGTTGTGGACAACGACAACAACCCTACAGGAGGCCTGGAGGGTGCATCCGGGATTTTCAACTTCGGAATAAACTCATTTGAGAACGTCATCTGCTACAATCTTACCTTGGATGGCTTCCGCGGGGCATTCCAATCGCCTGCGAGAACAGCTACCCATATTCATCAGGGTACCGTGAACAGAGCTGGTCCACCAAGGTATGTTGCTGCTGCGCGACGTTTCTCTTCTTACCTTTCCGACAAGAAAACGCGAAACAAAAGTACACTTGCTGACTCCAAACTCCAAAGAATCGCGTTTCCCAATCCTGAAGGTGCAGAGAATAGTCGCCGAACGAGCGTTGGCTGTCTTCGCGGTCCGTTTGTCACTGGCGTCAAGGCCTCCGATGGAAGTGGAAAAGATACAGGAGAGGGCTTTAATGTTCGTCAAATCGAGGAGGATCCGTCTCAGTTTTTCACAGATGTGCACTCAAGTCTGGCTTCGGCCGGCGCTGTGAGGGGCCAACTGGACAGCCGTAGCAATTGCTAGGCTTTTGTTGCTTTCACTAATAATTCTTGGGCAATCAGCTCAGTCGCGCCTTAGGTCGTGATTTGGGTTTGATGACTTGGAACAAATAGACGGTGCAGTGTCACGATGTGTAAGACTGATGGTTGAAATGGGTAGGGCTGAGAATCTTAAATTGAAAGTGCATAGAAACGCTGAGACATTCTGGGCGCATTTATGATAGGCATGCTATTCCTGGCTAATTAAGATTACATCAAACTGTACGACGGCCCAATGGCATGGTATGTATGCTCATCTGATCTGCGACATAGACTTTTCTTTAATTAGTATCGCAATGAATGGTCCGGCAGATGGATGACGCTAGTTCCTAGGACTGCCTTATTAGCATCTGGGATCAGTGCCTCAAGACTTCATTGCCACCTTACGTTGCCAATCTTTTAAAATCCCGTCGTACCACCATTAATGAGCTGGGGGTTCAGGCTATCCGATGAAACTTGCTCGTGATCAAATAGCCTGATCAAGGACTGCGTTGACGTCCGCCTGTCCCTGTCCGATCGCGTAATAGAGCTGCGCTAGACAAATGCTGCAACAAGCTCATGATACACGCCGCGTCCAACGCGACCTTTCATCCGTTGTTTCAAAATCCGTTTTGACTTTAGCCTGTCCACCTTTCGTCTACGAATATAGCGCCAGAGAAGTTGAATCTTTAGTCGGGGGGAGGGACGAAGATCGCTCGTCCCTCTTCCAAAGTGGGGTGTCGGCGATCTCAATGCGAACAGTGCATAATCATAGTATAATTTAAATTCAGGCCACGGATACTTCGGGCAGGGACATTAGATGAGCATGGAGAAGTCCCAGTTTGGCGGCTTTACCGGTCATTATGCCGTTACATAGCCAAAGCCATGAGATTGGTCGATCTGTGTAGACCCTGGATGCGGGGATGCGGAGGGTGAAGCGAGCCACGGCTTTTGCCGGTACCTGAGTTGAAGGGAAATAAATAGTCCCTGAGTGCGCCCAGTGATGCATGACATCTTTGTGCGTTTTGGATACCAAAACCAGAAATCGATTCACCAATCATGATTTCTCAAGGAGGGGTGGCGGCGTCCCTTCTTTTCTTGAGCTGGATTGGCCAAGGCCACGCTCGCACTTGCCTCCCTGCATACAAGGCCGACGCCAAATCTGTCGGCTGCTACCAGGATCAAGATACCGTGCACGATCTGACTGGGCCGCAACTGAGTGTTTACTCAGCGAACTCCCCAGAGTACTGCGCCAATTTATGTGGATTAGCTGGCTTCTCCTACAGCGGCGTGAAGAACGGAATGTAAGTCTACAAAGAAAAAAAAAACGAGAAAGAAAAACAAAAGAACGAATTATACAGTCTACTTTTGACGGCATTCTCAGTCATCTCAAGCTAATGGACTTGAAAAACATAGAAAGTGCTTCTGTGGACACCAAATCGAAAAATATGCTATCAAAGGCAACGATGCTTCTTGCAATACAACATGCCCTGGGAACGCCGGCGAAACTTGTGGTGGCGCGACTATGTAAGGTTATGACGGGCGGGAGAAAAAAGATGTAATTGCACAGCTAATACTTCTCTTCCAGGATCAATATTTATCAAATTGATAATCCAGAGAAAAATGCCCAGTCCAAGCTCGGTGGCCCCGACTGCAACAGGGAGCCGCTTTGTTCTAACAAGATTTGCGACAGCTCTTTGGCCATGACCGAGAGAGCGAGCGCACTCGTCAATGCCATGACTTTAGACGAAAAAATCGCCAATACCGGGAACTCCGCTGCAGGAGCTCCGAGACTTGGCCTTCCGCATTATGCCTGGTGGAACGAAGCACTCCATGGTGTTGCAAAAAATAGCCGTGGAGTTCAGTTCCAAACCCCCTTGGGAGACGACTTCAGTGCCGGCACAAGCTTTCCAATGCCGATTTTGATGGGTGCGGCGTTTGATGACGCATTAATTCGTGAAGTAGCGTCAACAATTAGCATCGAAGCGCGCGCGTTCGGAAATGCTGGTTATGGTGGCCTTGATTTTTGGACCCCAAATATCAACCCCTTTAGAGATCCCAGGTGGGGACGAGGAATGGAAACACCAGGCGAGGACCCATACCACATTTCGAAATATACTTACAACCTCGTGACCGCTTTTGAAGGCGATCGCAGCGACTTCAAGAGAGCCATGGCCACATGCAAGCACTACGCAGCCTACGATACGGAAGACGGCCGCCTATCCAACGACCTAAAGCCAACGCCACAAGACATGGCGGACTACTACTTGCCCATGTTTCAGACCTGTGTTCGCGATGCCAAGGTCAGCTCCATAATGTGCGCCTACAACTCGGTGTATGGCATCCCTTCATGCGCCAGTAGCTACCTACTCCAGGATATCTTGCGTGATCACTGGAACTTTACCGAACCCTATAACTATGTGGTATCGGATTGCGATGCTGTCGCCAACATCTACGATCCCCACCACTATGCTAGCAGCCTGGCTGCGGCAGCAGCGGACTCGCTCAATGCCGGCACTGATCTTGACTGCGGGCCGACCTATGGCACTAGCTTGGGTGAAGCAATCCAGTCGAAGTTGACCTCACAAACAGTTTTGGACAAGTCACTTACCAGATTATACTCGGCACTGATAAAAGTTGGCTACTTCGATTCCGTGCCAGAATATAGTTCTCTCTCATGGCGCGATGTGAACACCCCGCAGGCCCAGAAGCTGGCGTACCAAGCAGCGGTGGAGGGAATGACTCTCTTGAAAAACGATGGCACATTGCCACTGAGCAAGAATTTGCAGAAAGTTGCGGTTATCGGGCCTTGGGCTAATGCAACCACGCAAATGCAGGGAAATTATTACGGACCAGCTCCATTTTTGACCAGTCCATTGAGTGCCCTCCAGAAGCGTTGGTCTCAACTGCACTTTGAGCCAGGAACTGACATCAATTCCACAAACACAACTGGGTTTGCCGCAGCATTATCTGCAGCGAAAACTGCGGACTGCATCATCTTCATGGGAGGAATCGATGCAACCATCGAGCGCGAGAGTCTAGACCGACAGGCGATTACCTGGCCTGGTAACCAGTTGGACTTGATATCGGAGCTTTCGAAACTCGGGAAGCCTTTGGTCATTGTCCAGTTCGGGGGTGGTCAGATCGACGATGCTCCCCTGCTGCAAAACAGCAATGTCAACTCTATTTTGTGGGCAGGATATCCCGGTCAAGATGGTGGCAACGCGGTCCTTGATGTGCTCACTGGCGTTGCGCCGCCGGCTGGCCGGTTGCCTATTACCCAGTATCCAGCAAATTATGTAGATGGCAACGACATAACCAACATGAATTTGCGTCCTTCATCTGGATTTCCAGGCCGAACATATATGTGGTACACCGGGCACGCAACTCTACCCTTCGGTCACGGTCTGCATTACACAAACTTCTCGATTAGCTGGGACCGAGTTCCCAGCAACTCTTATGACATCGCATCTTTGATCTCCTCTGCCACTGCAAACAAAGATTCAAGTCTTTTTCAAACGTTTTCTATTGATGTCAAGAATACGGGAGGTGCGGCCGAGTTGGCATCTGACTATGTTGGCTTGCTGTTTCTATCGTCCACGAACGCGGGGCCAGCTCCATATCCTAAGAAACAGCTTGTTTCCTATGGTCGATTGCGCCAAATCAAGATTGGGACGAGTCAGCGGCTCGACTTGGCAGTCAATTTGGGCTCCCTTGCGAGGGCCGATAGCCATGGTGACAAGTACATATTTCCTGGCGATTATACTGTGGCAGTGGATAATGACGCGAAAGTCAGTTTCACTTTCAAATTGACCGGCCAACCTGCGCTGATCGATACTCTGCCAAGAAACAAGGGCCAATAATTGCTAGAAGACGGCTCATAAAAAATGAATAGAAGTTCATGACGCTCAGTCATGTCTCTTGTTACCGCTGCACGTATCTCTAGATGCTCTGATTTTGTGAACTTCGTTTTCTAACCAATCTTGCCACTGTGTATCATGCAGAATACAGCGGACTCTGGCCTGAAGCCACTCCGTATTGCCCCAGAAACCCCAAGTGGCCTGAAACCGGCACCAGTCCACCAGCGCGGTTTCCCAATGCCGCCGGAACTCATCCCAGTCGTAGGTTGGTGCCGAAACTCCCATGGTCTGTCCGAGTAATTGTTCGCGATACAGGCTCAATAAAGCCTTCTCACTCTCGCTCATCGTCAACTGGCTTGATATTTGCTGCGAATCGACCAGCATTTCCAAAGGCACAGAACAAGTGAAGAATTTTGCCAGATCGCAGACGCCGAGACCGAGCCCAACATATTGAAAGTCAAAGAAGACCACCTCATCGCCATTCTTGGTAGAAAACATATTTTCCGACTTGACATCTCCGTGCAGATAGGTCTCGATAGAACGTCCATGAGGTGTTAGAAAGCAAGCTGCTAATTCCGCTACTGTGGTGGAAAAATGTGGCACAGGCCGACACAACAAAGCTGACCATTCCGAACTTTCATCCTTCTTAAGGGACTCATACTCGGTTTGACGTGTAGCTAGGTATGTGTAACCTCCATTCAGCCATATGCCTTCCCTTTGCTCATTCTCTCTCGACTGTCTCAATTTAGCTTCCGCAATCGGTGGTAAAATCAAGCTCGAGCGTTGCAGAGGTGTGCCCGTCCAATAATTCCTGTGGAATGCTGCTAGCCACCGCAAAGCAGAATGAACCTGACTGGAGGTGAGAAACCCACGTTTCCCTCCAGCCACAGGATATAGCAATCGCAGGTCTGTCATCAGGGTGGCGTTGATTCCTCCAAGACCTGCCCCCGACGCTTTCTTGGACATGTTTGACGTAGTTGCAAGACACTTGGCAAGCGGCAGTTGGTCGAGCGTTGGTGCTATTCTGTCATAGAAAAATTGCTCCACTTCGTAGCTGAGAAGTTTCCTCTGATGGCCTTCATCCTTGAGACCAGCTGGCGGGGACACGACCTTGAGAACGAGTCGAATGTCTTCCGACTGTGAATTGACTCCCTGATCTGTGCCATGCGCTTTTCCCAACTGACGGGCTTTGACAGCACAGACTTGGCCGTAGCCAGCCCAGAGGTTTTGCAGCTCAGCGCAAGAGATTAGCTCGAGATCAATCCATGCAAGCATCTCTTTTGCGATTGCTTCGGCATTGTATTTCGTTGCGGCGCTCATTGTGAACGGCTTGGTAGTCTCTTTAGATCTTTCTTGGAATTGGATGTCGGGTAGAGAAAAATTGTCCAACAGGTCTGGTCAATTGGTCAATCACTGGCCCCCTGGTCGACTGGTCTGGTGGAGAACGTGAATAGCCGAGCGGACAAATTTAGTCTGATGGCCCTGAGGACTGACTCGATACCGTCCGGGCCGCGCCGCTTCGTCAGATTCAACGCCACTTCACACGAACACATGAAATTCTCATTAGCCGCCTTTCTGCGTCTTACACATGAATCTCAATTAACTCTACACTTGCAAAAAAAAAAAAAAAATCCTTCCAAGTCGAGTATTCAGTCCCAGAAATGCGTAGATGCACTGGGTGGTACGTCGTCCTCTCCAGAACCCCAGGCACTCTCCACAGGGCCCAATGTGAGCTCCAACAGTCCGCCCTCGTTGAAAAATTCATGTGTAATCCACGACTTCTGAAGCGACACCCCATTGAGACGTGCGCTTTGTATGTAAATGTTTTTGTAGTCTTTGTCAAAATTGATGTTCCTGATTGTGGCTACCCGGCCGGTGGTAGGACTCTTTATGGCAACTTCGGGAAAAAATGGTGGGATGATTAGATAGACATTTTGTCCGCTCATGGGATAGAGACCCATCATGGTCAAGGCCGTGAAGCTTCCCATTGCGCCGGAATCGTCGTTGCCTGGAATCCCACCAACCGTGTCGTTGAAGGCGCTGGGGATGTACTGATGCGCATAACGAGAGGACAGGCCAGGGCGGCCAACGAAGTGGAATAAATAGATCAATAGATACGATTGCTCATCTCCAACATAGAATAGTCCGGGTGTGTTATGCAAGAATTCCAAACGACGGGTAAACTCTTCTCGACCGCCAAGTGCAGGAATTAGTGTTGCTTGGTCGTGGGGAACGTAGAAAGTGTATAGCCAAGCTCCGCCCTCATACGTCTCGTGACCGTCAGGATTCAAGTAACAAGAAGTGAAGTTCAACAAACTAGTACAGATAGCCGGATCTTGATAGCCAAAAGTGCCGTTCAGATACCTGGGCTGCAAAAAGCCCTGGAATCCACTATCAACAAGGTCGTCAAGGTCATGGCTTCCTGTGATATTGAGGCGTGATCGAGAAGTGGGGTGGAACATGTTCTTCCAATTTTTGGACCTTTCCAAGTACTTTTCTGCATCACCAGTCTTATTCATAATTTTGGCCATTTCGGCAATGCAGAAATCGTTGTAGGAATATTCAATTGTTCGTGAAATTGATCTCGTGAAGAGGCCGATACCGTAAGGGTCAAAGTCATCGGTGGGAATATATCCCTTTGTCTTCCAGCTGTGAAGACCCCCACGGCCTTCTATTGTCCAAATGGAAGGTTCATCTATGACGAAGCGAGTTCCAGATTGCGCTTAGAGAATAGCTGAGGTTTTTGCAGCAATGGAGTATTTGGCACTCACCTTCAGCGTCAGAAACAACAGCCGTATAAGCTGTCTCCCAGTCTATATTGGCTCTAAGACCTTTGACATAGGAGTCCGCAAGAAGGTTGTCCGCATTACTGCCGCCCTGCGTAAACCCTTTGCACAGCGACATGCGGCAGTCCGGAAGCTTGCCCTCGTGACGATAAATGTCAATTAATGAGCGAACCATCAATGCTTGTGCGCCAGGGTCTATAAGAGTAATTAAAGGATGAGTACTTCGAAAGCTGTCCCAAATACAGTAGTAAGAGTCAAAATACGGCTCTTCACTTTCCCATAGTGGATTTTCGTCTGTCAAAATTTTAGCAAACGAATTTATTTGGACGGTCTCATCAATATTACGCATACCCGTATAGTCCTGCGGAGAGAGTAGTGCTCGATATAACCCACTCCAGAATGTTCTTTGCAGGGATTTGGAGACTCCAACATTATCGACTTTAACAACGTCCATTTTTCCTTGCCATGCTTTCTCGGCAGCTTCTCTTACCCCCTCAAAGTCAAAATCGGCAATTTCCTTTTCAGCGTTGCGGCAAGCTTTGTCTGTGCCTATGAATGACAAGCCGACTCGCGCCTTGATGACGTTTGATTGGGGTGGATCAAATTGAACCCAAGCACCAGCTGGTACGACATTCCCATCATTTGGTAACTGCAGAGTTTTTGGCTCAGATGCTGCCCGGTTGTTTATGAAGACTCCAGTGTCACGAACTTTTGCTCCGGCAAAATCAGCACAAAAGTATGCATTGTATGTTCCAATTCCAAAGGACGGGCTGAAAGTTCCATGTCCAATGATGCGCCCGTTTCTGGGATCTACTCGTATGCTTCCGTTGCTTCTGGAGTTCGACAAGTCTGTCAACTCGGCCAATATTAAAGGACTGTACGGCATTTTATTTTGTGTGCCATACCCAGTACGTTTTGTCGGCGTTCCATCAGTTGGGAAAGTAAATCTGTACAGAGCAGTATGGTTGGTGACAGTCATTTCTGCATGAATTGACGTGTTCAGTGATACGGCGAAATAGCCCGGCCGGGCCGTGATAGTCTCGTTGACTCTTTGAGACGCCCTAGCGGCTTTGGGAAAAAAGCAGTTATTCAGAATGTCACCTTCGCAGCCGCTCTGAGGAAAAAGAGGGAAATTTCCCAGTGAGGCACCCTATTTCAATTCTCAGCGAAGTGGCAAGTAAGGACAGTAGGAGAAATCCGGATACTGACCCCTCCAGTCCCACTGTCGTGCATGTGTGAGAATCCATTGACTAGTAAAGGTGAGACGAAAAGCCTTCAAGATAATTAAGTTAGAACGTACTGTCACCATCGTTGGACGAGAATCCGCCTTGGACTTCTTTGTCGCCATCTGCAACCGCTTTAGCCATGCCATAAGGCAAACTCGCTCCCGGGAAGACGTGGCCTGCGTAGTCAATTAGTAGTTCGTTAGCAAAGAGAGTGTGGAGCAGGAAATAGAGCAGCAAAAGGAAAGGGGAAAAGAGGAAAAAGTGAGGCAGTGATAAAGTGCGGTAAAATAAGGGAAAAGAAGGTCTGTAAAGAGTTATGCCGCAATCACCTCCATTCGATGTTCCGATTAATGGATCAATGAAATCCAAAACATTGAGTTGAGGGCGGAACGAGGTAGACTGCGCTAGAGTTGAGAGGAAGGCAGTGAGCATAAGAAAGAATGACATTTTGGTTAGCTCCAGACCCATGACAATGTTGGATATATGTTTTTTTCCCGAGTCTTTCAAGGCACAAAATGAAGACGCAATACAAGGAAAGACTTTGTGCTGGCCTCTGGGTGCTTCGGATTTTAAAACAATGCAGCCCAAACGCGCTGGGGATATGGGAGCCGGCATGTGCAGTCAGTCCCCGGAGCCGATGGCGCTCCTGCGAACTCCCGGCATTGACGTCTAGCAGCATCAAGAAACTAAATAGGCAAACGATTTCTTAACTATGCAGCAAGAGCTAAACCTAAGGCGGGAGATTGTGACACTCGGACGCTTAAAACGGTCTAGCTAGTGCTTCCAGTCGTCATCAATTCCAATTCCTGCCTGTTTCGTTGCTTCGCAGCATCAGCGATGTCTGCTCGCCTCTATTCCCCAGCCGCCCCTCCTCTTTGTGGTTCGCCCCAGATCACAGAAAGATGCAGCGGCTGGCGGGGTAAGGCCAGTCCCAGCAAACGCATCCGAGCAGCGAACTAGACCTTCTACAGGCTTAAGTTTCGGGACCATGTGGAGAGACAAGCGCAGGATTCACTTGATACCCAGTGACGGCGGTATCTCTGTCGTGCGCTACCACGCTTAGGTCGCCGCGCCGCGCCAACTTAGCTCGGGTTTGAGATCGACACACTACAGTTGGCGATCAGAACACAACGAGGTTTTTCGAGTGGAACGTCGTCGCTTGGGAATGGAGAGGCTCACAATTTGGACCGAGGATTTGCAAACACCCTCTATGCCACAGGCGTCTTTTTTCATTGTTGGCAACATTCTACGCGAGTTCATCCTCGGCGATTCATGTTGAGTCACACACACACACGGGTGGAGGTGGTCACGTGTGGTGGCGCCGTCTTCGAGAGCCCACCTTCGTTTCCCCTCTGTCTGGCTTCTTGCTTCTGCATCCTTTTTTCAGATGAACTTTCTTCCTAGGTAGGGCGGCTTAGAGCTCTTTCCGTCGCTTCTTCTTCTTTTCCTTGTCGCCCCCGGTGATAGTCGCTACAATCCTATATTTTGACAACCAAGGAGCTGAGCGACGGATTCAACTAGCTATCTTGCGCAGATTGAGCTACGATTCTTGCTCGTACAGCATTCTGGACTGTCAAGGCATACCACGACTCAGTCCAGAGCGAGAACTTGCATCATTCCGACTTGAGTTCTGGATCGCAGTTGTCCTGCGGAGCGGGCCGAGCCCCAGCGGGTCGGTCGGAACGAAAGTTAGTGTCTACTCTATATTAGTCTGGTATATCCACTCCGGCATCCAAGCCATCCTCATTAAGCACTACGGAGCTTTCAACTACCAACCTCCGTTTAGAGAAGAACCTGTTTCATTTCAGGCCCTGTCGCTGCTACGGGCTCAAGCATTCGTGCTTAGTCACTCAACAAGGATTATACAGTCAGTACAGGTAATACGTACCTGATAAACTCTCTTTCACATTCATTTCTTTGCACTTCTTTGCCCGCACTTCAAGATGATCAGGGTCAAAGGCATTGAGGCATTGGGCAAGCCCGTTTTCCGCCGGAAAAGCTTGTATGAAGAATATAAGCAATTTACCGATGGTCACCATTACTGGAGAGACGACTACCTTTTAGAGCGATGGGCAAATTCCGAACGACCTGTGGTGTCCCATGGACAAGTTTTCCATGGATTCCAGCTTTTAAGAAGGTTAGGTGATTGGTGCTGGCTTGCAAAGAATAAGAACAAGAAGTATGTGTCTTTTAAGTTCGTATGCCCTTAGTTTTCTCTGCGGCGAGGTTAACTATAAACACTAGTAATTTCGTCACCGTGAAGTTTATCGGGCAGTCTAAAGACGCGGAAGTTAAACGCGAACTAAAGATTAACAAATTTTTACGTGAACAATGTCAGAGTGACTACGTAAGCACGATCGAAGAAAGCTTTACTATTCCACACCACCTTCAAGAAATACACCCTCAATATCGAGATATTAGCTTCGACGCTATTGTCTATCCTCCAACTGGGTCAGATTTTGAAAGGATAGTCAACGGTCTTTATTTTCGCAAAAACCCAATGCTTCCTCTAAGCATCGAAATGCGGGTGAAATGCATTGAGGACATTATTCGAGGAGTAGCTCAATTACACAACCTGGGCATTGTGCATGCAGGTAAATAGCTAATCACAAGATTCGACGAGAATCACCCTAACACAATACAGATATTCACCCAGGAAATGTCGGCCTACCAGCGCCTTCCGTTGAGGACATCGAGTTGCTACTGAAAGAACCGCTTGTGGAAGACAAAGTTGAACGTATAGATGGAGCTCCAACACCTCCATGCCTCCCCAAATCTGTGATTAGGCCGGAGGATCTAGGATTTGGCAATGGAACATGCAAAATTAGGGACTTCGGTTTTTCATTTCGCCCTAAAAAGGACGCTTCGGTTCAGGCGAAACAGTTTTCACGGGGCTTCACAAGAGCAGTTGAGTTTGAGAATAGCAGAACAACAACCCTACCTTTTAAGGTAGACAGTTGGTATATGGGACAACTAGTAAGCAAAGTAAACATTATATTATTATTATTTCAATACTAATTATTACTAGATATATTATTTCTTGACAGGTGGCGCTTATATAATAGAGTATTATCCATCAGGACTTTCGCCGCGAATATGCAGACACCAAATGGCCAATATGCACAAAGGAAAAGACAAATATTTTAAAAAATTGCCATTACATGTTCAGCGGACTTTTCAGCCGCTCATATGTCAACTCATGGATGAATGTCCTATTACTCGCCTTTCTATTCAAGATCTCGCATGCAGGTTAGGGTTGCTTTGAGATGCTCGATTTTAGTTTGTATTACTAGATTCTATTGCTACTTTATAAATCACTACTCTATTACATAGCACTGAATGCCCTCTGTAAATGAAGTAAATTTAGTTAAATGATACTATCTAGCTGCCTTTCTTATAATGTTAGGGTAAATAGGTAACCTAGAAAATAAAACGCAAAATAAAGAGATATAAGGGATTACAGTTTTAAAAAAAGGCTTAAAGAAAGCTTAGCTATTTAAATACTATGTCAGGGTAAAAGAGTACCCTAACCTAAAACAAAAAATATAAAGTGTAGGAAATATAAGAAAATAAAAAATAAAGGGTTTTATAATAACTAAAAAAACTATAAAAAAGCTTAAATACTTAATTTAAAAAAGTATATATAGCTAGCTTTCTTTTTATAGCTTTTTAGTTAATAATGATGAGTAGTGCTATTCGCGCGGCAAGAAATTACTATTCGCGCGGCGCCCGCCACATCACGCGCCACAGCCTACGCTACAGTAGTTATTATAATAGTTTAAAGGGAATATAAATTTAAATAAAATAGTATAAAATCTAGAACAATACACTAAAAATAGTCTAAATTTTATTATTAATTAAGAAATATTTATATATTACTATATAAAATACTTAAGCCTATATATAGCTTATAAAAAGTAAAATAAATAAGTAAATAATGTTTTAATACTATATAAGGTATTATAAAAATAAACTAAAATACTTTTTAAAGCTTTTTATTTTTCTTATATTAAAATTCATTTTTTATTAATTTTTTGTATTTTTTATTTAATTTATATTAGTTTTATAAGTTAATTTAAAAAAAATAAAATATTAAAAAATATTATTTAAAATTATATAAAATAGTTTTTATTACTTATATAGCAAAGTAAAATATAGTTATTTTACCTTTATTTAAAGCTTTTATTATTATATTTTTATATATTTATTTTAATTATTAATAAATTAATAAAGAATTTTAAACTCTTTATAAGTATATATAAACTTATATAAAAATATAGTATAAATATAAAAATAAAGTAAAAATTAAGTAGATTTTCTAGTATTTAATAAATATTTTTATATATTTTAATTATTTTTCTAGGAATTAATATACCTTTTTTTTTTATTTTTTAAAAAAAGAAGTAGGGCCTAAAGTAGGGCCTAAAGTAGGGCACTATATAAATAGTAATTTCCTACTATATAAATAGCATTACTTATAATAATAGCTTTTTATTAAAATTACCCTTAATAGTATAACCTTAAATAACCCTATAAAGCTAAGGTCTTATTCTACTACTATAGGTTTAAGTTAGAACTAATATATTCTTACTACTTTTTAGTTATAATACTATAAAGTAAACTAGTTTTATATAAGTTACTTAGTAGGTAAGAGAATAGGGATATAACTATAAAGAAGGTTTAAAAATAGTATATAGTTAGAGGTAAGGGTATAGTAAGGCCTATATTATTAGTATTAATAAAGCTAACTTACTATTAATATATAGATAGCTTAGATTTTATTAGCTATATTACTAGCTTTAATATAGTTAAAGTAATAGTATATATAATAATTAAGGTAAAGGTAAATTAAAGGTATAGCTAATTTAGTTTTAAGTAAAAACTATAGTATTACTTTATAGGCTTTTATAATTATTTAAAGGTACTTTATTTATTTAAAAATAAACACTTTAACTATACTATAAGCCCTTTTATTAGTATTAAATAAAGTATAGTATATTTCTATACTATATATAATAATACTATAAATAACTTATATATATAAAAGCTAAGCATTATATAAAGGGTAACTTTAAGTAAATACTAATAGTACTATAAATATAAGTTACTACTACTTTAATTTTACTTTAACTTATTAGTAGTATACCTATTAATATAGTTTATAGTAAATTTAAACTCTAAAGAAATAAATAAATTATACTAATTAAATTATAATAATACTAAATTAGACTAAAGTTATTATTATATAGTGCTAATAAGTAAAGTATATAAGCTTACTTTTCTATAAATAAAACTATAGCCTTAACTTAATAAATTATTTTATATAAACTTTCTAAGTAGCTTTAAGCTAATACTAAGTCTTATTTAATATATAGCTATAAGTAAGAATATTTATATTATTAAAAAAGCCTAGAATTAATATAAATTATATAGCTTATAGCTTTATATAAAAAGGGGTAATATAAAGAAAAAAAAGAATAAGGAAAATAAAAAACCTTTATAATACCTTTATAGGGATAGGGAGCTTATTAATAGCTTAATTATTAAAGAATAATTAAGTAATCCTTTAAATAGTAAAGGCTTAAATTTATACTACTATTTATATAAAGAGTTTTACTTAAAGTATAATATATAGTAATTAGCTATAATAAACTATATTAAAAGCAATAAAGATATTTAACTAAAGTAATAATATAATATTATTATAGTGCTATACTATATATATAGCTTTAATAAAAATACTAAAAGCTATCTTTATTAACTAATTCTTTTTATTACTTATTTATATATTTAAAAGGGCACTACTCTCCTTAGTAGTATATATAATTTATATTATTATTACTACTTTAAGTATTTTATTAATAATACTAAGGAAAGAGATAAAGCACTATACTTTAGCTTATTTTTACTCTTTAAAGGATTTCCTTAGCTTTTATAGTATTATAACCTTTATTTTATAAAATAATACTAAGTAATAATTAATATAGTAATATATATTAAGAAAGGTAGTAAGAATCTTAGTAAGTAGCTAACTATAGGCCTTAAGGAATTTTACTAAAAGCTTATTAAAGCTAAATACCTTTTAGCTAATAAAGCCTTTTATAATACTATAAATTTTATTATTTATAAAATAGTCTTTAGCTAAAAATAAAGTAGTATTAAACTAATGCTTTATTAAGGTTAAAATATTATTAGTTTAAGCTATAAATATAAAGAAAAATTATTTAATAAAGATAGCTACTTTATTTTTATATAAAGTAGTAGTTATTAAGGAGTTAATACTACTATAAAGTAAAGTTAGTATTTATTAGAATTTTAAGGGAATATTACTTTAAAGCTAAGCTTATTATTTAAGTTTTTATAACTCTTTATATCTTATTATTATTATATTTATTACTATATACTAAAAGCTTTACTATTTATTAGCTATAACTTAAGCTTAGGTTTATACTACCTTAGTAATAAGTTATTAGCTATTATTAGTATAGTTTAATTTTTAATAGTAATTAGTATACTTTATATTTAATATAGCTTACTTTATTTATTAATTTTACTATAAATAATATTTAAAGGCACTTTAAAGTAAATATAATATTACTAGGTTTATAATAATTTAAAGTTTAGTAAATATTTAGTAAGTAAATACCTTAATATTATTACTATTTTTAAGTATATAAGCTATAGCCTTAAGGTAAAACTAATAAGCTACTTTACTAATAATAAGGTTATTCTTTATATAAAGCTAATAAAAGTAAAGGGTCTTTATAATAAAAAAGTAAAGATTAAAATTAAGTTAAATAAATTATAATATATAATTAAATTTAATAAAGTTAGCCCCTTTAAAGTATTAAAGGAGAATATTAAATATAGCTTAAATATAGTCTATAGTGCTATTATATTTATTATAAAATTACTATATAATTTCCCTTTAAAGCATTTTAAAATTAAATTACTATTACTTTACTATTTAAAGTAAAAAGTTATTACCTATAAAAGTTCTTTTCTTTTTATTTTATAAAGAGTAATATTAATTAAAGTTATTAATAAATATACTATAAAAGTAAAGTAATATTAATATAAATTCTATAAAAAAAATAAATTAATCTTTATTAAATAAAAAGAAGTAAATAAAGTAAACTTTTATATTAAAAAGTATAATAAAGTATTAATTAGTTTTATTTTAAGTTAACTATATATTAATTTTATATTAATAGTTAATATATATAGTAGTCCTACTACTTTAGTATATAAGCTAAAAGTAGCTAAAGCTTAAGTTAAGTAAGGTATTATTAATAAGGCTTAATTTCTATATAGTAATTATATTAATACTAAGCTAAGCCTTAAGGGCTAGTCTAATAAAGTAGGTTTTTTTCTATATATTTTAGTATATAACTTTTATTATAACTAGTTAAATAATCTATTAAGTAAAGGTTAGTACTTAGTTACTTAATCCTAATATAATAATAAGCTATTAGCTAAGAAAAGCTATTATAATGCCTTAGGGTTAAAGTATAAAAGGGTTATAAAAGTCTAGAAAATATATTTATTCTTAAGGTTTACTAACTTAGCACTAAGGTAATGCTAACTAAATAAATAGCTTATTAATATTATAATAATAAGTATAAACTTTTATTTAGTTATTATCTTAAGGTAGTATTAAAATAATAAATAATTAAGGGTATATTAAGTATATAGCTTTAGCTTAAAACTATTATTTATTAGCTATAATATAAAGTTTAAACTATACTAAGTATATCTTTATATAGTTAGGGTATTACTTTTAAATTACCTTTAATAAGGTAAAGTAAAATTACTTATTACTTTTATACTAATTAATAAAGTAATAGCTATAGTATAATACTAAGCTATAGTAAGTAATAATATAGCTAAATTTAAAATAGCTAAAGTATTAATATAAATATAAAGCCTTATTATAGAGTTTAGCTTTAAATATTTTTACTTTATAAATAATATTAGCTTAGTATAGCTAGTTTACTATATTAACCCTATTAATACTAATAATAAAGAGTATTTTTATAAAAATACTATAAGGTTTATAAGCTATAACTTTTATAATTCTAGGTTTATTAGCTATAATAAATACCTTAAAGATATCTTTATAGCTTTAATTTTATATATACTAAGTAAGGAAGCTTTTAATAATAATACTAAATACTTAGTAATTTAAGGTTATATTTAGTTTAAATATAGTTTAAATTTAAATAGTGTTATTAGTATATAGCTTTATTAAATTATAAAAAGTAATAACTATATTACTACTATAAAGATAATATACTATTACTATAGTTTTAAAGCTTATAGCTTAGTTAATAGCTATAATAATATTCTTAGAAAAGTAAGTTTATATAATTTTAATAATAATAATTCTTTTAACTATAACTTTATAGTATAAGTAAGGTAGGATTACTATAAAGGTAGGTTATTATTATATTATTAAGGTTATTATAGCTTTATTACTTATAGTAATACTTACTTATATTAATACTATAGCTTTTTTAGCTTAAAATATCTTTATAATTATAGCTTTTACTATTATAAAAAGGTTTTTTACTATAAGAATCTTATTATTAGTAGTAAGGGTTATAAGGGGTATTAAAGGCTAGGGGGCCTTGCATTAAGTATATATTATTTCTATATTAATAATTTATAGAATAATATACTATATATTTCCTAGTAATTATATTAGCACTAGTTTAGTAATTTTATTATATTTCTAATATAAATAAGTTAGCACTAGCTTATATACTAAAGGTAATATAGTTTTAATATAGTTTACTATTATAAAGCTACTTTATTCTATAAAAGGGTAGTAGTAACTTTAAGTAAAACTATAATTTTTACTATTAATATTTATTAGAATTACCTTATTTACTATATCTATACTCTAGCACTAATATACTATTAAAGAGGGGGGTAAATAAATATAATAATTAATATTCTAAGGTTTTTATATATTTTAAAGTTAGTTCTATATTACTATAGAAGTATAGGCAGATTTATAAGAAGTTTTTTTTTTTTTTAAGGAGGGAGTATAATAAAGAAATTATTATATTTTTACTAATAAAAATCTTTATACTTAATAATTACTTTAATTATAATAGTCTTTATAAAGATTTAGCTATAGTAAGAATTTACTTAAGTAATTTAAACTATTTAATTAATATTTAATATAGTATTTCTTATAATATTTATTAGCTATATAAAGATTAATATAGTAAATAACTTATTACTAGCTTTATATATTATAAAAACTATTAAACTTACTTTATTTTTAATAAAATATATAGATATTTATATTATTTTAACTTTTATAAGTAATAATATAAGTTTAGATTTTAAGAATTTATAAAAGTATAAAGTTAAATATTAAATAATATAAACTACTTTTTTTTTAAAGCTATTATAGTTTTTACTTTTATTTAAATAAAAGAAATAAAATATAGCTATACTTACCTTAGCTTCTTTATTTATATACTTAAAGAAGCTATTAAACTAAAACTACTTAAAATAGTATTTAAAAGTATAAATTTTAAGAACTTTATAGAAAATATTATTTTTATTATTTTAATAGAATTATTTAAACTATAAATTTAATAGTAGCTTTTTATAAATAATATTTTTAATATTATATTTAAGTATTTAAAAGCTTAAAATAAAAGCCTTTAAATATTAAAAAATATAGCTATAAATAAATTAAAATATAGTAATTTCTTTAGTAATAATTTAATAATTAAAGAATATTTTAATATTTTTTATTTTATATAATAAGGAAAAATCCTTTTACTTTATATTTTTTTATAAACTTTAAAAGAAGGAAATTTATTATTATATACTTTAAATAAATAAACTATATAACTTACTAATATAAATTAAGTAGTAATATTTAATTAAAGTTTTCTTTCTTTTTATTTTATTAGGCTTTAAAATAAAAGTTAAATTTTAGTAGTAAATATATATTATAAATTTTTATTAATTAATAAAATAATTATTACTATTTAAAATTAATAGTAAATTATATTTACTTAAAAGTAATATATTTTATTAGAAAGTCTAAGCTAATATAATCTTTCTAATTAAATAAACTAAATATTAATTAATTTTTCTCTTTAAAACTAAAGTAAATAATTCTTAAACTTTAATATAAAGAATAGAAAATTTAATTCCCTTTTACTACTTATTATTACTACTTTAAATATATTTACTTTAAGCTAACTCTCTATATTTTCTAGACTTAGTAAAAGAAGTCTTTTTATAGGCTTAAGTATTAAATTAAGTAATTTATTTTCTATTTAAAGTATTAAAAGTATTTTTCCTTAAATTTAATATAAAATTAAAGAATTATAAATATACTAAATAAATAAATAAATTAAGAGAGAGAATAAAAAAAAAAGGTCTATAGCTATAGAATATAATATAGATTTAGAATAGTAATTTTAAAAGCTTTAAGTATTTAATTAAGGGGATTAGCTATAATATAATTAGTTTACTAAACTTATAGGTATTTAATAGAATTCTTTTTATAATATACTATAATAAAATACTAAAGTAGTATAAATTAAAATAATAGGCTATAAAACTATAATTAAATTACTACCTTTACTTTAATAAAAAAATTATATTTAAAAAGCTATTTTTACTAATACTTTTATAAGTAAAATATTTATTTTAATTATACTTTTTAAAATTATATTTAGAGATAATTAAACTAAAATTAAGAATTATATTAAGGTAAAAATAATAAGGGAGGTTAAAAAGGTTAATTCTAGGGATAAAAAAATAAAAAAGTAGTAAAAAATATAGAATAAATAAGCTTTAAAATATTTAATTAAGATATAATAAATTGTTTTTTTTTAGGGATATATTTATTTTTATTATTTTTTTAGTTCTTTTTACTTAAGCACTATAGCTTATAAAAATCTACACTACTTTAGCGGAGGTTTGTATTAGGGGTTTAGGTACCCCTTATAAAAAAAATTCGCTTAGTTATATAAAGGATATAAATATAGAGAAAAGGGGTGTTTATATGTTAGGTGTAGATATAGTAGCTAGGCAAAGGCAATATAGTGACTAATATATTAACTAAAGCTTGCTTCTTCTAAGAAGCCCTTATATATATAGTAGTCTTTTAAAGGCTACTATAAGTAAGAGTATAACTAAGTATAAGGGATTCTATCCTAATATACCTTATATTATAAGGACCTTATAATTACCCCCCCCCTTAGGCTAATGTTTTAGTAGTATATATTCTACTTATACTATTTACTAGTACCTTAAGGGGGATATATAGGTAGCTATATTATAGTATAGCCTTAAGTTCTTTATTTAACCCCCTTATTTAGTATCCTTAGTATATAATTAAAATAAATAATATATATTACTTATTACTAGCTAATTAGTAGTAATATATAATAATAATAATACTTAATTATAACTACTAATATTAGTTAAATAAATAAAATAATACCTTAATTAAATTACTTCCCTTTATAGTTTACCTATAAATAAAGTAAGTTTTTATTACTTCTTTACTTTTATTACACTTTATACTCTTTATTTTTATTTATTTTCTCTACCTTTATTTTAGTATTCCCCTATACTTTTCCTTTTATTTTATTATTTTTTACTATTAAATTACTATAATATCTCTCTTTATTAGTATCCTTAAGAAAATATATTTATAGCTATATATATATACTTACTATATATATACTAGCTACTATAACTTTAAGAAAAGCCTACCTTTTAAGCTTACTTTTATAGTATTTCTCTATAGTTTTAATACTAATCCCTTTATTAGTATTACTCTTTATTTATCTAGGCGCTATTTATAATACTAGGAGTGTAATAATACTTATAATAATATATATATATTTATTAAATCCTTAGTAATTACTAATATTATAAGTAAACTATACTTATAATATAGGGGAATTAAAAGAACTGCCTTACTATATACTACTAGCTAGAAAGCCTCTTAAGCACTACCTAATTAGTCCCTAATCTAAATATAGCAGTAAATAATAATAATAATAATTCTCCTATTATAAAGAAATTTATTTTTACTAAGGATTAGTAGTAATAATTTACCTACTTATTCTTTTTTTTACTATATAGTTTTAATTATACTAAGTAGGTATATTAAGTAGCTTATAGCTTAACTAGTGTAGCTAAGAATATAGTAGTATATATATTAATATAATAGTAAAACCCTTTATTAATACTTATAATAAAAGGTATAAGTTTTATATAATTAATATATACTAGCTAGCTACTAGCTTTAACTAGTATACTACCCCTTCTTTTATTTCCCTTAGGTAAGTATTATTTTTTTATAATTAGCTATTATTTACTTATATTTCTCTTTTAAAATACTACTAAAGATAAAAAATAGTATAATACTAACCTTTTATAATTATACCTAGGTAAAGCTAGATATACCCCTTAGGTAGTAACTATTAAGTAGGTTTACTATAGTGTAAAGGTAGTAATATAGTTTATAATAACCTATATTAGCTATATAAAGGGTATAAGCCTAAATTAGTAATTTATTAAAGTAACTATAGAGTTATTCTCTATAGCTACTTCCCTACTATAAATAGTTTATTTTTTTTTTTTCTATAGAATAAATTTATTATTACTACTAAATCTATGCCTAATTACTATACTATTATTTATAAATTATTTTCTTTATTTTCTTCTTATAAAAATTAATAATAAGCCTTAGTATTAATATATTATTTTCTAGGATTTACTAGTTATATTTACTTAGCTATCCCTTCTATTTTATAAGGAAGTATATACCTTTCTTAGTAATTTTCTTATTTTTAATTTCCTTAACCTTATATTTATTATTATTATCTTCTAAGTTTAAAGTTACTATACTTTCCCTATTCTCTCTTCTCTTATACTATAGCTTTAATAAGCCTATATAAAATATATTATAAAGTTATAAGTATTTCTTAAGTAATTTAAGGTAATATACCTACTTTTCTATAAAGTATAGAATATAAAAAGGTTTTAAGAATCTAGGGTTTAGCTTTTTCTTTATATATTTAATCTATATATTCTTAGTAAATAGTAGGACCTTATTACCCTTATAGAATATTATTAGTTAGTAGTGCTAGTTATAGTATTTAGCTTATATATTTACTGCTTTTTTCTATATTTTTACTATTCTTTTTTATAGTATATAGAGTTTTTATATTTATACTTTTACTTTAGGTATATCTCTATTTAGAGATTTACCCTTAATACCTAAGTAAAACTTAAAGTAATATTTATAGAGTGTATAACTAGGCACTTACCCTATAGTTTTATTTATAGTATTATTATATATAAATTAAGCCTATAGTAATAGTGCTAGCTATATTAGCTAATACTTACTAATAAAATATTATAAATAGTATTTTAGTACTTAATTAGTCCTTTTTATTTACTTATTAATTTAAAGGTAAAACACTATTAATAACTATTATTTAACCTTAAAGTAAAAGTATTAATTACTTTAAAATGTATTTATAAATATAGACCCTTAATTTAATATAATGCCCTTAGCTACCTTAAACTATAATTTAATCTCTCTATAGAAAATCTCTATAAAGTTTATTATATTAATACTAGTAATTAGGCATTACCTATATAGTTACTTTAAATTACTACTAATACTATAGTAACTATAAGTAAAGATATTTATAGACTTTATTATAAGTCTATTAAAAGGATTATATTATAAGTAATAGGTTAATATAATTTTAGTAATTATAAACTAATTTACTAAGTATATAGTATTCTTACTTCTTTTAGTAACTACCTATTAGTATACTTTATAGCTAAAGATATACTTTATTATAGCTTATTTTATAGCTAGCTAGTAGTATACTTAATATAGAAGCTTTATAGTTCTATTAATTCTAAAATAACTAGCTAAGGAATTATTATAATATAGCTATAGAAGCTCCTACTATAAAATAGGCTTTTATAGAATAACTACCTAGTCTTTATATAGTAAAAGGCTACTTATATTATATTACTATATCCCTACCTTTTTACCTTAATTCCTTAGGACTATATTTTTAGTAATTCTTCTAAGGTTTAAATTTTACTTTTAAGCTTTTTATAGTAATTTAGTAAGGGGTTTATATATTTAGTTTTTATAGGGGTTAAATAATATAGTAGCCTCTTTAATCTCTTAGGTTTTAATATATTAAATATAGGTAATCTTTATAAAGAAATTACTTAATTCTACCTACTCTCTAGCTAGTATCTTAGTAGCTACTTTAGCTATTTAAATAATAAAGTTTTATTCTATAGAACTAGCTTTAGTAGCTAGAATTAAATATATCCTTAAAGGCATCTTACTAAGCTATTATATATTATTAGGCATTACCTTTAATTTTTTATAAAGTAATAATTTTTTTTATAACTTTAGTAGTATTTCTTAATTTATTAAGGCCTTACCTTTATAATTAAGCCTTTTTAATAATATATTTATAGAATTACTCTTCCCTATATAATACTTAATAATAAAATAAAATAAGCTAAAAAATATATATTATTTAGCCTACTAACTATTAAGCTTAGTTTAGCTTATAAAGGTTTATAGGTTATAATAGTTTAATAAAACTTTTATAGAATTTATAACTCCTTTAATATAATATTATTAGTGCTTAAAGGATTTTACTATAGTAAAGAGCTCTTAATTAGCTATACTATAATTTTATTTAATATTAGTAAACTTTTAAAACTAAAATACTATAAAGTAGTATTACCTCTTATTATTTAGCTAGGAAATAATACTAGCTATTATAAAAGTAAAGGTATTTATTTTAATATAAATTAATTATTTAGGTTTATAATATTATAGTAAAAGCGCTTTATAAAAGGTAGCTTTTAGCCCTATAAATACTATATATTTATTATTTTTAAAGTAAAACTTACTAAATTAAATCCCCTTTTAGCTACCCTTTATTAATATATTAAGGGGTACTATAAGGGTAGAGTATTAATATATAAACTTATAGTAAAAGTTATAAAAACTTAAGAAAACCTATATATTCCTAAAACTTTTAGGTTTTTTTTATTTTTAAATTATATTTACTTTTTTTTTTATTTATTAAAATACTATTAATAAAGAGAATAAATTTAAAAAACTCTACTAAGTTTTAGTAAAATATATACTTAAATAGTTTAATATATAGTTTAATGCTTTTTATTTTACCTAGCACTTTTTATATATAAGCTATATATTTTATTTATATTTTTAAGAAAATTAGGATATTATTTAAATATACTATATAAATAGTATTAATTAGCCTTTATAGCACTTAGTATATATAACTTTAAAATATAGCTAGAGTATTAGTTAATTTAAAAGGCATTATAAGATATTTATAATAGCTATATTTAGTTTTAAATACTATTTTTTACTTATCTCCCTTTTTAATATAAATATAATAGTATATATTTTTAATATTAATTTTAGTAAAAAACTTTACTCTTTAAATATAGTTAAGAATCTTTAAAATTAAGGGTAATATATATTAATTCTTAAGTGTAATTTTATTAATATTATAATAATTTATATATAATTAAAAAGTATTATTTTTTTTTAAAATAAAGAGAATAAAAGTATTAATAAAACTTTTTAAGGCTTTTATATAGCTATTTACTAGGTTTTTCTTAAGGTATTTTTATAGAACTTTAAGTTTATTTTAAAATAAGGAGTATATAGGTTTATATAATAGGGATATATTAAGTAATAGGTTAATAGTATAATTAATATTTTTTCTAAATAATAGTATACTAATATTATTAAATTTAAATATATTTATATATATAAATAGTTTTAAGGGAATATTACTAAAGATTATAAGTATTTTCCTTTAGTTTTTATTTTCTAAGAGTACTACTTTATTACTAATAATTACTTAAATAGTATATATAGTAACTATATTTCTATTTTTCTTTATAAATTAATAAGGAGTTATTAAGAATATTTTAAACTAATAAAGCTTAAACTACTACTTTTTTTTATAAAAGGCTAGGTAAATTTATTTAGTTATTAATATATATATTCTAATTAAAATAAGGCTTTTTTAGACTTTAGGGTCTTTATTTATAGCTATATATAGTAGGGTTAATTCTCTAAACTATTTATAGAAATTTATTATACTTATTAGTATATTATATACTTTATATTATAAAATAGTTAATATACTAATTATTTAGAGTTTAAAGGCATTTATAGTGGTTTTTTAAAGCCTTTATTATATTATAAACTCTAAACTAATAATATTAATATTAGAGTATATATTTAGATTAATAAAGGTTTAAGTAGTAATTTATCCTTAAATAATAATAAGGGTGTAAAAATATTACTTAATAAAGAGTTTATAACTAATAAAGGTAAAAGTAGCTACTTTTACTATTAAGTGTTTTTTATTTAGTTTATTTATTATTTTAAGGGTTAGTTATAATAGTATTAAATATAGTTTAAGCTTCTATAGTTATAATACTTTTATAGTCCTTAAATAAATTTATTATTTAGACTTATTACTAAACTACTTACTACTAAAGTAAGGTATTAATAATAATAATAATATAATATATTTTATAATTATAATTAAGGTGCTTTTAAAGGGTTTCCTTTTATTTTATACTTTAGTTTATACTTAGGCCTTACTAGTATAGTATTTTAGAATTACTAGGTAATTTATAGTACTTCTTCCTTAGTTTTCTTAGTAATAAATATATATAAATTTATATAGTTTTAAAGGTTAGGTAGTAACTTAGTAAAGAAAAGGAAAGCCCTTACTTTTTTACTAGCTCTTTTAAAGTATTTCTTTAGTAAATTTAAATAAATACTAAAGTTAATAAAACTTTAGCTTTTTTATTATTTAGTATTTTTTATTATAGTAATAATTTAGGCTTTTTAATTAGTAAAGTTCCTTAGTAAGGTAAGGGTTTATTCTTAGAATTTATTCTAGTTATTCTTAAGTTTTTTATATTAATTATTTAATTATTTATTAAGGAAATAATTCTATTTTACTTAATAAAATTAATATATATAGTTAAGAGTAAAAAGAATTTTTTAGTAGTTTTAATAAAACTTATACTATACTTTATTAAAAGTATAAATTAAATTATTAATTTAAATCTTATATTTCTATAAATTAATAAAGTATATTAGTAGGTTAATATTCTTTACCTTAACTTCTCCTTAGCTATTATTTAATAAGTTATTAATAAAGTAATAATATTTAACCTTTTTTACCTTATTTATTAATTAGCTTAAAGTAGTAAGAAGCTTTTATTTTTAAGCTTATAGTTTCTTTAGTTCTTTAAGTTATTAAATTTACTTTTATATTACCTTAGCTTTCTCCTTAAGGTTAAGGGGTTTAAAGACTGCTTTATTTTAAGTTATAATAATAACTAAAGGGGTATTACTAGCTATAGTAGCTATAAATTACTAAGTATTTACTAAGAGTTTAAAAGATAAAGAGCCCTTATATAGAATAGCTATAGGTTATTAGGTATAAAGCATTATATTATCTTTAGGTAGCTATAAAGAAGCTTTAGAATTATTAGGTATAAATATAATAGCTAAGTAAAGGCAATATAGTAATTAGTATATTAACTAAAGCTTGCTTCTTTTAAAAAGCCTTTATATATATAGTAGTCTTTTAAGGGCTACTATAAGCAAAAGTATAACTAAGTATAAGGGATTCTATCCTAATGCGCCTTATGTTGTAAGGACCTCACATTATAAGTCTAAAAAAGCCTTAGAAAGAAAGTTATTTAACTAATTAGAAAAAGTATATAAATAGGTAGTTTTCTGCTTATATAAGTGCTTTTAATAAGCATTATTATTAGTGTAGTTAGCATTATACTATTTAATTAAAATGCCTTTTTATTATATAATTCTTTATTTATAATATTACTAAAATACTTAAAATACTACTAATTAAAAGTTCTATTTATATTTATCTTATTACTAACTATTTAATCTAGGTTTTTATAACCTAATTATTAACTTTATTTTTCTTTTTAACTATAGGTTATTATTATAAGAAAATCCTGTATTTTGCCTCCTTTATAATTTATATAACTTTTTCTTTCTTAGTGTATAGCATAACTTTAGGGTGGTTGTTCCCAGCCAACACAATAGTATAGGGGTCCTAGGTTATTATTAGCCTATTAGTAGTAAGGGTAGAGGCTAGGCTAACCTATATACCTTCTAAATCTTAATTATTAAAATAGTATATATAATAATAGTTATAGTAATATATTAGTATTATAGTAGTATAGACTTAGTAACTAAAAACCCTTTTTATTCTTTAAAAAATAAAAAATATAAAGAAAAAATAAAAACTTAGGCCTATACCTCTTTATATTAATACCCCCCTATCTCTATGCCTACTTTACCTAGTATTTTAGTTTATAAGCCTTTTATAGAATTTAATTTTACTTCTTTAGAGTATTAGTAATATACTATATTTATAGTAATATTTTACCCTTAAAAGAGAATATAATAATTCTAAACTACCCCCCTACTACTACTACTATAGTATTAGCCTTTGCCTAGCTAATTAGTCTTTTTACCTTTTTTTAAGTAGTATTATATTTAACTAATTATAGTAGTTAGTATTATATTAAAACTAATATAAAACTAAGTTATACTTATATTAACTTTCTTACTAAAGGTATATAAGTTCTAAAAATTTATAATATAAAGTATAGTATTATAGTATAATATAATATTTTAATTTAGCTATAAAACTAATTAGCTACTATACTATTATTACTCTAAAGGTATATACTTATTAAAATATAAGTTTTTTACTAAATAGTATACTTATAATAAGTTATATTAATACCTAAGTAGTTTAAAGCTAGGTTAAAGTTAGTACTAGAGTAGATTATATACCTTAGGTATTATAATACCTTTTTATAATATTTACTTCCCTAAAGAAGTAAGGTATATAAAGCTAGTTATAAACTAGGCTAAGCTAGCCCTAGGTTAAATATAGCACTAAGTTAGGATAAAGGGGGTACTTATACTATACTTAAGGATAATAGAATTTTATAGCATTATTTATAGTAAACTAGGGTTAGGTTAGTATTAATATAATACTATAATTAAAGAAGGGGTATTTATAATAATAATAATAATACTAAGGAAAGAAGAGAAAAAAGGGAAAAAAAAAGAGAGTTATACTTAAAGGGAAAGGCCCTATTTATATTTTTAATAATACCCCCCCTTTAAAACCTAGCGCTAATTACTCTAAGGCCCTGCTTTTCTAGCGTATAAAACCTAGTAAAATGTTTTTAGATCTATAGTAATATATAATATAAAACAGTAGTAATACTAGCCTAATACTAAATAAATAACACTAAAGTAACTTATAAAATTACACTACTCTTTACTATTAGCTAACCTAACTCCCTCCTAATATAAAACTATACTATACTAAGTTTTTATTTATATTCTATATATTTCCTAGCAATATAGGCTACTAGTTTAGCTTATAGAGCACTATTTCTATATAACTAGAACTAATAAGGGGCTATAGCGCCCTTAATATAGTATCTATATTATATATAGGTTTTTTACCCTATACTAGGGTTTTTTCTATATAGTTCTTAGGAGGAGAGGTACTAGATATTAGGCCCTAGGCCTAACTAGCGTATTAATAAATAAATAAAATACTTAGTAAAGTATTAATATAAGTAGTAAAGGTAAATATAATAAGTATAAAGCTTAGTAGTAGAATTAGTAGGGTAAGTAAGTATTTTAATAGCTTTACCTTATAAATATAAAGCTATTATATTATGAGTAGTATATAAAAGAGTAGAATAGTTAATATATAAATTAGTGCGATACTTATAATATTAATAAGTATTAATATAGAGCTAGTAGTATTTATAAAAGCCTAAGGTATAATTAAATTACTTATTATTAGTAATATACTTAAAATAGAAAATATATTAATTCTTTAATTTTATTAAAGCTAAGGTAGTAAAATCTTTATTATTAAAATTACTTTAAATAGTAAAAGTACTTATAATATACTAATTATTTATAATAAGTAAAGAAAGTAGTATTTTAATAAATAGTAAGTATAAAGTAATAAAAAGGGAAGGGTAAGTAGCTAAGTAAATAAAAGCTACTATTAAAGGGCTAGTAAAAATAATAAAAAATACTAAAGTAATAAGTATAAATAAAGCTTAAGTAGTAATAAGGGACTATAGAGTAGCTAGTATATTAACTATAATATTATTAAATAATATAAGTATACTAGTTATTAGTATAACCTTAGAAAGGTTATAAAAGGATAAATAAAGCACTAGTGCAAAAAGGGTTATAAATATAATGTGTTACAGTGTTAGTGTTAATAATAATACTAAAAAACTAGACTAAGGAAGGTGGCGTTGTGTGTAGAGTTTTCCACTGGCGTTGGGGTTAGTGGGTCTAATTACGCAATGCGCCTAATTAGCATCTATAAATCGGACCTTCCTGAGGTTGCGCCGTTCCACTGAGGTTGTGCCGTTGAGGGCAATTCTAACAATAATAGTAATAAGTAAAAATAAAGTAGGTTATATAAAGATAATTAATTTAGTATAAATAAAAATAAATATAGTATATTTATATATATTTATAGTATATTAATAGTTTTTAAATGAATAATATAAAATATAATTAAAGTTTACTTTATTTTATTTATTTTCTTTTTCCTTATATACTACTATATATAACTATATATAAAGGGTAAAGTAAGCTAAGTATATACTTTAATTCTCTTTATTTAGCTTTAAGTTTAGGTTTTTATTATAAGTAATTTAAATAGTATATAACTCTTTTTAAAATACTATTATTATAAAATAAGTTCTTTAAAGGATTTTATAAAGAACTTAAGGTATATAAAGGTAGGGTATAAATTACTACTTTTTAGTGCTTAAATTCTATAAATAAGCTTATTCTTTTCTTTTTCTTTATTTATATTTTATTTTATCCCTTAATATTTTTACTATTAAAAAGGGGCTATATAATAAATTTAAGCTAGTAGCTTAAATCCTTAAAGAGTACTATAAGGGTGTATATATAGCATACTAAAGTAAGCCCTAGGGATATATATAGCTATATATAGTATATAAATAGTAGGAGGCTTTATTCCTTCCTTCTTTTTATATAGTTAATAATAACTTTATTAACGCTAGATTGCAGTCACACTCTAGGCTAGTCTATAACACTAAGTAATAAAATAAAAAGTAGTATTAATATAGAATTTAAGCTTTAAGGAAATATTATTATATATAGCTTAATAAAGAGTAAAAGAGTTATAAAGAGTGCTTTTACCTTTAAGCTATATAGAATAGTATAAAGTATTAATATAATATATATACTAGGAGTTACCTTTAATATAATTATAAAGAAGCTATAAAAAATATATATTTTAATAATTATTTATACTAACTTTTTTTCCCTTTATAAATATTTTATAAAGTTAGAAATAATAAAGAATAAATAGCTTATAATTAATATTATAGCTTTTTAATAGTTATATAAGTATTATAAGTTTATAGAAATTTAATAAATTAATAGAAATAATAATATTATAAATATAATAATAAAGGTAATACTAAATAAGGCTTTTAAGGGCTTTATTAATAATAATAAAATAAGAATTTATATAAAGAGATAAATAAAAAAAGAAGTAGCTAATTAATAAAAATTAGTTATAATAAATAAGGCTATAGAGGCTTAGGAATTTTTATATAATTAACTTAGTATAAAGCTAGCTAATTAGAAATATTCTTTTTAATTAAAGGATCTATATATATTAATAATAATACTCTCTATTCTTTATATATTTCTTTAGCTACTTTTTAGGTAATTTCTTTTTATTAAAAAAGAGAGAATTAATAAGTATTAAAATTACCCTTAATAGTATAACTTTAGTAAAATAGTATAACCTTAGAAAGGTTTAATTTATAGATACTAATTAGGTGTATTATATAATTAAACCTACTAACCTTAATGCTAGTAGAAAACTCTATATATAATGCTACCTTCCTTAGTCTAGCTTTAAGTATTATTATTAACACTAATATATTGTATTTATAACCCTTTTTGCACTTATGCTTTATTTATCCTATTATAACTTTTCTAAGGTTATACTAACAGTATTTTCTTTTGTATTGTATTTGTATTGTATTTAAATACAATATAAATATAATACAAAAATATAATATATTTTGTATTGTATTCTAATACTCTGCTTATTATAATTAAAGCCTATAAAGGTAGAGTTTACCTGTAGCTTATATACTATTAAGCTATATTAAGCTTAGTATAATACTTTATTACTATTATAAAGTATACTTATAAAAAGTAACTTTTACTTAAAAGTATCCTAAAAGAGCATTATAAAGAAGCTATTTATAAAAGTTAGTATTTTTTATAAAGAAGTAATATTTAACTAAGCTATTACTTACTATAGCTTTATAAGTTTTATTATTATTATTTAAACTATATTATAAAGGTTAAGAAAATCCTATAAAGTGCTAATTAGCTTTATATTAGTATTTAGTTATATATTTATTTTATTATTTATTATTTAAAGAAATAGTTAATAATTATTATAAACTAGCTTAAAGTATAACTATAATTTAGTATTAATAGAGTTATTATTAACTATATAAAAAGAAGAAAGAAAAAAGCCTTTTATTATCTATATACTATATATAGATATATATATACCTAAGGCTTGCCCTAGTGTACCGCATATACACCCTTGCAGTGCCCTTTAAGGATCCAAGCCACTAGCTTGAATCTATCACATAAATAACCTTTTTTTAAGGCTTTATAGACTTATAAACACCCCTTTTCTCTATATTTATACCCTTTGTGTAACTAAGCGAATTTTTCGCTAGGTCACCCAGACCCCTAACACAATATATATATAAAAACCTAACTATAACTTATATATTTTTTAATTTTATAACCTTTATAATGCATTATAGATCCTGCTAATGCCTATGCCTGCGTGCTATATTCTAGCACGTGATAATTATTATTATTAATATTATAATAATTATTATTTTTATACTAGTCCTTTATATATTGTTTTATAACCTTTCTAAGGTTAAATTAACAAATAATAATAATAATAATAATTAATTATATATTATATATATATTTGTTTTAATATTTTTATAGAGTCTTTTAAATTTATATAAATAAATAAATTTTTTAAAATTTACAGCTAATTTTTTAGTATATATATTTTTATGTATTTTTGTTAATTTTCTAGGATTTAATATATATTTTACACTTTCTTTTCAAAGAAACGAATAGGTGGGGTATAAAGTGGGTAGCAATTTCCTGCCGCGTGGATAGCAAGACTCTACACACTCGAACCAGACACCACGGCGTTGCGTCATGGTTGTTGGGTGCCTACACGTGCCCCAGCCCCGCCGGGGAATCAAGCAGTACCGTCATCCTTCATCCTCACCTTCTGCTGTGTGGTCGTCTGGTTTGGTCTGGTGCTGCGTCGTCGGGTTCCCAACTTGCAAGTGTGCTGGTCCTACACATTTTCTCCATCCCGACAAAACTCACTCACACATGATCGATGCAGCCTTCGTGTTCGTTGGGAAGACGCCGTCACCGCCTATAAGACCCTTTTCCTACGTGTTCCTCTGGGCCTGGACCACGACGTGAAACTCGCACACCTCGCTTGCGGCTTGCAACCTGTTTTTCGGTGTCACGCCTAAGGGCTATGAACAACTTACCGGACAAGACGATACATGCTGGGGCGACTGTCTAATACCAATCACGAACTAGGACAACTATAACACCAAGCCGCATTTGGATGAGTAGCTGAGGATTTTCGCCGGGCAAGCAACATACAGAGTCTGTAACCAACTGCTACATTTCAATCCATTTGTCCTTGACGAAGAAGGGCTTTAGGACGAGGAGCCTAGTACACTCTGTGGGTTCGTCATTCTGCAAATCGCCGACGGACGCTAGGAGCTGTGTCATCGACGAGCGTTTCAGAAACCTCCAAAAGCTACCAAAAAAATCAAATCAAAAAAAGGGGTCAAACAACAGTCGAGAAATTCGGGAAAAAACAGAAACCGACAAATATGGACGAGGCTATTTCTACCTTTGTCGCCATCACTGGAGCGACCCCAGAAGTCGGCCGGGGCTTCATACAACTCGCAAATGGGGATTTCGAACGTGCCGTTGGACTATACTTTGAGAATCCAGAGCTTGCATCTGGTGTTGGCGCAGAGGTCTCTAGTGAATCCGCTGCATCCACATCGGCAAACCCACGCTCAGCAGGCGCCCGCCGGTCAAACCTGGGTCGCGAGGATGCCAGCGGAGTTATCCACATAAGCGACGACGACAACGATGCGATGATGAGCGACGAGACCGATGTTGATAGTGATGACGAGGGCCAACGGGCCGCTGTGCAACAAGCAGCTGCCATGGCCCAGGAAGAAGAAGATGCAGCCATGGCAAAAAGGTTGCAAGAGGAGTTGTATTCGGGCGGCCCTGGAGGCCGAACTGGCCTGGATGATGTGAGAGCGCCGATTGCGCGCACGACCGAGACTCTGGTGGCTCCGGACCCTAACTGGGACGGCTCTGCGGATGAGGCGACGACACAGAGATTGCTCGAGCAGCTCAGGAGCAGAAGACATCCTCCAGGTAAGTTGCTACAGCTCTAAGTGACACACTTCTTTTTCTTTTTTTTCCTGATTTTGCTGATTATGTCGAAATCATATCAGCTCGCACGGGAGGTCCATTCGGTCAGAGAATTTGGGGCGATGGGTCGAGTTCCGCCAATACCGCAGATTCGAGTCGCCACGCCCGACGATTGGAAGATCTGTTTCGACCACCTTATGACTTGATGGCCCGCACATCATGGGACGAAGCAAGGACGCTGGGCAAAGAAGACAAGAAGTGGATATTGGTCAATCTACAAGACATGAACGATTTCAACTGCCAGGCGCTCAACAGGGATATCTGGAAAGATGCCGCTGTCCGAGACCTGGTATCTGAGAACTTCATCTTCTTGCAGTACGATAAAGACTACCCAGACGCTGAGGAATACATTACATTTTACTTTCCTAACCGGACGCATGAGAATCCGGACAACTACCCGCATGTCTCCATCGTCGATCCTCGCACTGGCGAGCAGGTCAAGGTTTGGAGCGGCAGACCATTTCCAAGCGCAGCAGAGTTCCACGCCGAGCTGGCCGACTTCCTGCACCGATATAGCCTAGCTGCTAACAGCAAAAATCCTGTTGCCTCAGCCACGGCGCGCAAACCAGTTGTGGTGGATGTAGACAGGATGACGGAAGAGGAAATGCTGGAGATGGCCCTCCAGAACAGCTTGGCCGCGGGTGGTGAGAGCAGTCGCTCCACCTCAACACCATCCCACATTCCTCGTGATCCAGATGCCCTCACGAAGCCACTCCCACTCGAAGCAACAAGTAGTACCGATCCCGGCGACAACAAGGGCAAAGAACCCGAGATCGCGTCCGAGCAAACGACCTTTACTCTCATCTCCAGTCAGAAACCTCACACAGAACCCGAAAACAAGAACCCGGCCACAACGACGAGAATACAATTCAGGCATCCCACAGGACGCGTCATTCGACGATTCCAACTACAAGACCCGGTACGGCGAATCTACGAGTGGCTCAAGGCCGACCCCCTCGACGGAAAGGAAGGCGTGCAGTTTGAGCTCAAGAAGATGCCCCAGGGCCAAGACCTGATAGCAGGCCTTGACCAAACCATTGAAGAAAGCGGGCTGAAACAGGGGACGGTAATGATTGAGTTTATCGAGGATTAAAAGAAAAAGAGGAAGGAAGAAAGAAAGGAAACAAGAGAAACACGGGTTGAGAAACAGTAAAGGGGCTTGCTAAAACAAGGAAAATATAAAATAAAAAAAGGGAAACAAAAAGGAAAAGGACAGCAATTTCGGATACACGGGCTTATAGTACTAAATCCACGACGTGTTACGGCTTAGTTCTTTGAAGATATATATGTTTCGAGTTCCGCCAGACTGTGCCTTTAAGGAGGTCTCGGCGCCTGTTCCAGCCATGGTACCAGTTCGCTGTCGCAATGAGCGACGAGTACATAAGTGACATTGACCATCGGGAGGGACAAATCCAGTCTGCTGACTTGGAAGGAGAAAATTTCTAGCGAAGAAAGAGAATTGTTGGTATTTGGTATGCGATATTTAGTCTGCGAGGGTTGTTATTGTTTTGTAGTAACGCGTCGTGACTCGCGATACTGCTTAAGTAGGTATCAAAAATATGTGTCACCCCACTATACTAAAGGCGGTTGTTTCGTGAATCCGTTAACGGGTGCACCAGAAGGTCCAAGCCAGCTGTGCAGGGCTGACGTTGCCACTAGTGATTGGCCCCTGGTCGCCTGCTCCGGAGGCCCGAGCTGCTCCACCAATCGACCACCAATCGACCACTTCTGGCTCTGGGCGCCCTGGCCCCGCCCGGTTGCCGTACCAGGACGACGCAGGACGCAAGACGTAGGTCAACAACATCAATGCTTTCTGTCGCTCGCCCAGCCCAATCCTACGGCGCTGTAGACGTGCCCGTCCACGTTGGCTTGTTTTGTTGATTCGTCCAAGCAAAATCAACGAAAACAAAACAAAGAAAAAAGCCCACTCCGGGTTTCGGGTTGCGTGCATTGGGCCTTGATAATCTAGCTTCCGCCTTTTGTCTTTGGGTTTTCCTTTATTTGTGCCCAAACCTAAAAAAGAAAAACAATTGGCTTTCCTCCCTTTTCTTCTCTGATGCTTCCGTGCTTTTAGTACCTCCGCAAAGTGACTTGACTCGAGCAGGAGCACCTCATCTTAATTCGAACATCATCATCATCATCGTCATCGTCTTCATATTTTCTACAACTACCAACGTGCCGCAGAGCCAAATCACTCCCTCCTGTAGACGCCCTTTGTTGCTCGGCGACGGCGACGGCGACGGCGACCACCACAACGACCAAGAGGGCGAGACTGAGAACGAAAACGAACGAGCGACTCGATACGCGAAACGAGACCTTTTCTTGATTATGCGCATAATTGCAACACTACTCACCTAGCACCCACATACGCACGGCAGTCATGACGACGGAAAAGTACCGCGACGACGAACCCAACGAGGCGCTGGACCCTGAAGGGTTGTACTCCAAGGAATATTGCATTGGTTAGCTCTTCCATAAGCCGCAGTCACCGGCTCGTATACTAATTCCAGTGCGAATTAGGCGGCGGAAGCTTTGGCAAAGTCTACAAAGGGTTCGCCATGTCCTCTGTTCTCTTGGCATTTCTCTTTTTAAAAAAAAGCCCGCTGAACCGCTGAGGTGCAATGATGATACTGCAGACAATGTACCAATGTACCAAACAGACGAATGAAAAAAAATGATCATACTAATAATTATAAAACAAGTTGGCTGACTCTTTTTTTTCTTTTGTCAACAGAGTCGACAAGCGGACAGGCGAGGCCGTGGCCATCAAATTAATCGACATTGAAAACGCAGACGACGAGGTCGAAGATATCATACAAGAGATTGCCATTTTATCCGAGCTGCAATCGCCCTATGTCACTAAATACTATGGATCATATGCTAAAGGTGCCGAGTTGTGGATTGTCATGGAGTTTTGTGCTGGGGGGAGTTGTGCCGATCTGATGAAGCCGGGCTTGATTGGCGAGGACTACATTGCCATCATCTTGAGAGAATTGCTTCTTGGACTGGACTATTTGCATGCTGATAAGAAGCTGCATCGGGACGTCAAAGGTTTTTAGAGCATCTCTCCTTTCTTTCTTTTCTTCTTCTTTTCTTTCTTTAGAAAATATCTTTTTTTACTAAAGAGAAACGAAGTAACTATATTCTCTAGAGATTGGAACTGACTATATATGCAGCTGCCAATGTCTTGCTTGGAGCTGGAGGGCAGGTCAAGCTGGCCGATTTTGGGGTGTCTGGTCAGTTATCAGCTACCATGACCAAGAAGAATACATTCGTGGGGACCCCGTTTTGGATGGCACCGGAAGTTATTAAGCAATCCGGCTACGATCACAAAGCCGACATATGGTCCTTGGGCATCACGGCGCTAGAACTGGCCAATGGCGAACCGCCCTTTGCAGACATTCATCCCATGAAAGTTCTTTTCCTCATTCCCAAGAATCCACCGCCTAGGTTGGATGGCAACTTCACCAAAGCCTTCAAGGATTTCGTCGAGCTCTGCTTGCAAAGGGATCCAAAGGAACGACCCTCAGCCAGAGATCTCCTCAGGCATCCCTTCATTCGAAGAGCGAAGAAGACGACATATTTGACAGAGCTTATCGAGCGCCACAACCGATGGGCATTGACACAAAAGGGAGACGATGAGGAGACTTGGGATGCCCAAGAGGGATCCGCCCCTCTTGAAGACGAGAAAGTCAATGAGGATATGTGGGATTTCGGAACGGTGAGGTTGGTGGGAGACCGGGGCGGCCTCGTGCATCGACCGGGTTTGAGTGCCATGGACGAGAGCGCGACCAATGCTCGCTCGTCACGACCACTAAAGGCCGCGGCTGCTCCCGACGACGAGAACTGTTGTGACCCTAGTCTGATAAAAGCAAGAGACTTTGCTTTGCAGCCGGCTGATACGCTCAAGGCTGCTGCCAACGGTGGCGCTTCGAGGCAGTCGAGTCCACAGCGAAAACCAGTGCCTGCAGTAGACATGAGAGATTCGCCAGCCAAATCATCAGCATTACCCACGAATCAGATCAGACGACCGACTGTAGAGACACCAGAGGCACCCGAGACACCCACAGGCCGTGGCCCCCAACTACCGTTACCGCCGGCTCCGACGACGTCTCAATCTCCAGATTATGATAGAGAGCTCCAGTTTCAGTTGCAGCAGGATCTCAACATGCTGCACCTCAACATGGGTTCACCCCCACCAACTACATCACAAGCGACACGGTTCCGCGTCGAGAGAGGGTCACCACCGCCCGTGCAACAAGAGATGCCCTCCAGACAGCCAACCCCCCGGCTGCCTTCCATGAACATTCCCGAGATTCCGCCTTACCGCGGGGCACCAGTGCAACGAGGGCCTTTACAACAAGCTGCGTCTTCGCAAAGACGAATTCCTCCGGCTAGCAACTCGGCAATGACACCGACACCGCCGACACCCAGAAACCCGGCCCCCAACCCACCCTCACAATCACCACCAGGGCCGTCGTCCGACGTGTTTGACGCGTCGTTTCCGCCAACGTCATTTCCATCTCCAGCGCCGTCAAATCCAAACGGTGAACTGGATGCTCTGAATGATGTGATCTTTCCAGCCCTAGAAGAAGCCCTCAAGAGGCGGCAACTTCGGTTGCAACAACTCCACAGATCATCTTCCATGAACACCACTGCTGCTGCTGTCGCTGCAGCGAACCAGCAGCGCGCGGAGCTGGCACACGATAACATCAAGAATCTGGTCTTCAAACTAGCCCATGTTTGCAAAGAAATCGATCAGATTGACAAAGCCGAACCAGTGGGAATGGGTCGTGAGGTGGGCAGTTTCCTGGAAGGCCTGCTGGAGGAAATACTGGTGAGGGTCGAGCCACTGGATGAGGACGAGTGAGGTGATGACAAGGATGATGCGTGGGGTGATGATGACAAAGGGATGGTTAATGACATGATGTGATGTGGAAGTGTTGGCCCAGGCATTGCAGAGCAACGCGTGTGCAGGCATAGGATTGAAGGGGAAAGGAAAAGGAAGAGACTATTGTCTTATACTCTAAGGGCCGGGAAATCACACCATATTGAGAAGAGCCTTTTATTTATTTCTATGCTTTCTTTTTGTTTTTCAGCATATCAAGACACGAGTTGGGGTATGAGACTGGGGAGGAAGGGGAGTGTTTGAAAGTGATGTAGGCAGCGTAGCGTGACGGGTAGAAAGGTCACAAACAACAGTCATGTGACGACCCATAAAAGAAGCTCTTCTGCCAAAATCAACGCCAAGGGTTATTTTAAGAAGGTTCACAAAAATGTCATCGTTCATATTACGAGAAAAGTTTTTGCCAGAGAAATGATTGAAAATTATATAAATCTGCCGTGGGCAACCCGAACTAGCGGTATTTCAGCTACTGAAGCAGATAAATACATTTGTACGTACATAATATAAACATTCAATGTAGTAAACCCAACAACCTTGCCGTAGTCTGTACATTTAGCCATCTCTGTGCCTTGTTCATGGCATGGCATGGCCCTGATAAAGCGTGACGTGAGGTGCTGGTGCCAATGACTTTCGTGCTGTAAGAATTCTTGAAAAAAAAAAAAGGCCCCTTTTAGATTTGGTTCATTCATGTGCCGCCATGCGGAGCTGCACGCCAGGCCATGCATGTGTGCGGCTCTAAGCCTCGGAGCAGTTCGAACTCCGGGCTTGTTCCGAAGCCAAAGACGGACCGGCCGACAGGCCAACAGGATGCGGCCCCTCTCCAGAAAAGAAACTAGAAAAAATGAATAAATCAATCAAAATGGGCAATCCAACATGAGATGGGGCGTTGGAGCGAGATTAGTGATGGAAATTAACTTCTACTGTCCTTGCATGTGAGTCTGATCTGAGACTGCTGCTGGTTCAGACAACTTTGAAGTCAAAAGGTGGTCGTCTCTGCTGGTGCCACATGCAGCACGCGTAAGTGACCGCCCACCAGCCTTTCGGCAGCCCGGGCCCCACCTTTCCCACCTTAGCCGTATTCGTGGGACAGCCAAGGACCACCAGACCCGACCAGACCAAACGCCGCTTTGTGACGCCGAAGCTTCTTTTTTTCCCCTTCTTTTTTCCTTCTTCTTCCCTTCTCTCACCCTCTCCTCCCAGCCTCTTTCCCTCTTTGCTCTTCCTCCCTCACCAAGTCCTACTTATAGAGCTTGATTATTGCTACCTGTTTCGCTTTTGCCTCGGGATCCGTTGCTTCACCACCCTCTGCTTTGCTTTTGCGCGCGCTTTCCCGATTTTAATCGCTCTCGCTCGGTTGCGTCTTGTTGCTTGCGCTTGCTCTTTCGCGGCCTACGAACGAGTATCTTGGATATATTTCTCGACTGTGCTTTGTGACAATGTTGTCTCGTGGCTCTGCCCGAACGGCGCAGGTATGTGGCTTGGAGTATTTCGTCTTGGTCTTGCCATGCGTCTTTCTTGGTGGTGGGGTTCTCGGTCAATTGGCGGGGTGGTGGTGGGATTGTCGTTGCCAAGGGGAAGAGAAAGTACCAGAACGAGGAATTAAAAAGAGAGAGAAAAACAAAATCGAAAAAAAAAAAAAAACAATTGTCTGGAGACAGATATTCTCTGGGAACTTCGTTTGCGGTCCGCTGGGTTGTGGCATCGTCTGGCAGTTCCTGGGGAGAAGGCAGGGAATCTGAGCTTGCTCTGGCAGACATTGTCTCAAACCCGCGAGTATTCGTGTTGTGCGGCTTCTTAATTCCACTTGCAACGAAGACTCGTAAGCTGACTTTTTTGTTTCCCAACCCTGAAGCTTCTGCGCGGCGCCGCTGCTGGTCAGCACCAGTTCGCCCGATCCTTTGCGACGGTCCAGTCGGACATGTTCAAGCCCGCCAAGTTTGGTGGCAAGTACACGGTTACCTTGATTCCCGGTGATGGTATCGGTGCCGAGGTTGCCGAGTCGGTCAAGACCATCTTCAAGGCCGACAATGTGCCCATAGACTGGGAACAGATAGAGGTCTCGGGTATGATTGACGGCGCCGGCCGTACCGAGGATGCTTTCCGCGAGTCGGTTGCCTCGCTCAAGCGCAACAAGCTCGGTCTCAAGGGCATCCTGCATACGCCCATCAGCCGCTCAGGCCATCAGAGTTTCAACGTGGCCATGCGACAAGAGCTCGATATCTACGCCAGCATCAGCTTGATCAAGAACATCCCCGGCTATGAGACGCGCCACAAGGACGTCGATCTGTGCATCATCCGTGAAAACACCGAGGGCGAGTACTCTGGCCTTGAGCACCAAAGTGTCCCTGGAGTGGTCGAGTCTCTCAAGATCATCACTCGCGCCAAGTCTGAGCGCATCGCAAAATTCGCATTTTCCTTCGCCCTGGCCAACGGACGATCCAAAGTGACGTGCATTCACAAGGCCAACATCATGAAACTGGCCGATGGTCTGTTCCGCAATACCTTCCACAACGTCGCCAAGGAGTACCCTACCCTTGAGGTCAACGACATGATTGTGGACAATGCTTCGATGCAGGCTGTCTCTCGTCCGCAACAGTTTGACGTCATGGTCATGCCCAACTTGTACGGTGGCATTCTGTCCAACATTGGTGCGGCGCTTGTCGGAGGCCCCGGTATCGTTCCCGGCTGCAACATGGGCCGTGATGTTGCCGTTTTTGAGCCCGGGTGCCGACACGTCGGACTCGATATCAAGGGCAAGGATCAAGCCAACCCTACGGCTCTGATTTTGTCTGGCAGCATGCTGTTGCGTCACCTTGGTCTTGACGATCACGCCAACCGTATCTCCAAGGCCATCTATGGCGTTATCGCCGAAGGGTATGCCACGACTCCTCCCTCCCCTTTCTCCCTTGTGATCTCCTTGTTCAATGGACTCTCTTGAAAAGTGTTGCGCTAACAACCTGTACAGCAAGGTCCGCACCCGCGACATGGGAGGAGTTTCGACAACTCACGAATTCACCAAGGCCATTCTCGACAAGATGGAGACCATCTAAAAAATTGAATTTTTTTTTTCTCGAAAAGAATCTCCCATCTCTTTTTTAGAAAAAATAATAATAATACAAACAAATACAAATACAATCACGTCAACTCTGGCACAAACCCAAGCCACGGTAGCTTACGAATGAGACCAGCCTCGAAATCCTTCCACCCTACAACATGCTCCTCACGACGAACAAACCGAAAGTGGACGATCGGGAGAAGGGGACAGCCAACCATGTTTTGATACCTTGATGCCTCGTGTGGAAGGAACCAGAAAAAAAGGGACGATAAGCTGATGTGGCAGGGCTGAGGAGTAGGGGAAATAAACCCTTGTGTTTTTTTTTTCTTTTTGAGGCAGTGGCCTCGATGGCGAGACTTGCATGACTTGTCTCTTGGCGAGGAGACGGCGCTGGAATGGATGGAGAGGAAGGAGAGACAGTTGTGGTGTAGATTTATCGCATGGCCTGGCAGTTTATAGCAATTACTATTATCATTTTTTTTGTGTTTGGAATGTCCTGTTTGTGAATCTTGAAACGAAGTGGATTACATATGTACATAGGATGACAATACTTTTCGTACAAAGGGAAGTACTGATCTTATAAGAAGAAAAAAAAACAGGAGTGTTTTTTAATTTAGCCGTTGATCGGCTAAATTCGCGATACTTGCCTTCGTACGAAAACAATTGTCATATCACTGTACCTACTTTATGTACAATCCCCCTCTTTAGCGGTCAAAGCAGACGCACACTTATCCCTCACTATAATACGGGTGACACCGCTGTACCCGCCATGCTAGCGTAATTTCTAGAGTGATAGTTGATTGGCTAATACCCCCCTGTCATGTAGATGTGGTAGGTCTGGAGGTGACGTGACGGGCTTCGCAAGTATAGGCACGTGACAGCCTGGACCTCACCTCACGCGCTACTCGCGTCAATGCCGTCATCGTTCATGTTTCAGACCACACCAGACACACCAGACACCCCTTCGCTTCACTTCGCCTCGCCACCGTCTTCAGCTTTCCAGGTCGGCAGGACTTCAGAATTTTCAGGCGTCGTCAATATGTACCGCTGTCAACTTTGAAATGGCTGTGCAAGAAATATCGGATAATGAGAGCAATTACGGATCCGATTTTTCACCAGAGGACGAGCAGCTTCTGATTCAGCTTGTTTCTGAAACAGCCCAGGTCTACCCCTCGACTGATGTGGTTGATGTTCTTGCGGCTCCAAGCAGTGACATTGCATCCCCAGATGGCATCCCCGGCCAGGTCGATACTCTCCGCCACAATGCACACTCGAATCCTGTACGCAAAAATGTTTGTGATCGCTTGCAGACGGCCCAAGCTGTCGTTTACGACTCATTGTCCGCTTGTCCGGAATCCGTCATTGATGTGGCTCTTGACAACACAGACGTCACATATCCCGATTGTGTGCCTCACCAGTGAGCTCTTTTTTTCCCATTCAAGTAGTTCCCACTGACTGACCTCGAAATGATTAGTGAGTCGTGCTTTGACAGAGCTCGCGAGATCTCAGAAATCCGGTAGAGTCGTCAAGACTCAGATTGAAAAGTCTGACGACTGCGAAGATGATCGTTCTCCATTACAAAGATTCCGTTCGTTTCCCAATAGACCGCTGAGTGTCTCGGATCTCACAGCGGGTGCTTGGTGTGAGCTGCAATATTGGTATACATTAACGAAACTCCCTGGTGGGCGGCGCACACGGACGGCAGCCATGAAAAGAGGCTCCAAAATTCACAAAAAGCTCGAGGATGAAGTCCATACGACAGTCAAGATCGCTGTGCTGAACAAGGAGGATGGTTTCGCATTGAGGTTGTGGAACTTCATCAACGGTTTGCGAATCCTGCGCGAGACTGGCCTGACCCGAGAGCTCGAAGTCTGGGGAGTTGTTGACGGCAACTTTGTCAATGGCATCATCGATTCGGTCAGCCATCAGAATCCAAATCCCGAGTTCGAAAAAGAGCTCATGGGCCAATCCAAACGCGACAGCAACCAGAAATCGCTGACCGATTTCTTTGCACCGGGTGCGACATCTACCAGAACAGACACTTCTCCTGACGTATATTTGGCTGATCTGAAAACGAGGGGGTCGTTGGCTCCAATCACAAAGGCATTGCTTCGACCAGCCAAAATTCAGCTCATGCTATATCATCGTTTTCTTTCGCAAATCGCTGCTGGAGAGCTGGATTTTCTCAGACTGTTTCACCGTTATGGACTCAACGCAGATAATGCATTTTCCGATCAATTCCTTGCTCAAATGGAAGACCTTGATGACGAAGTATCCAACGACTCCTGGATCAGTGACTCGGATTTGAATGGGGAGGGTGAATCCTGCGGCAGTGAAGTTACAGTCGCGGAAGATTCCATGAATAGTTCTGGAAAGCTCAAGTATCATACTCTCCGAGAGCTGGTATCCCTGGTCAAAGAGGAGGTTGAAAAAACATTTCCACGAGGTCAGTTGTCGATGGGCCAGATGCTTCGGGTTCAGTATGTCCATCGAGATGATGGCAGGGAGCTTGATGTGCATGATTTTCCAGTTTCTAGCCAGGTTTTGGACGGGTATTTGAAAGGCTACATGAGCTGGTGGCGAGGCGAACGGAAGGCCGTGGGGGTGGAAATCGAGGAAGCATCCAAATGCAAGTCCTGTGAATTTGCAGACGAATGCTCATGGAGGAACGCCATAGTTGAGGAGCGGCTGCAAAAGGCTCAAGAACAAGTCGCGGTACGCCGCAAAAAGAACGTGTCTCTACGATCATGAAGAAGTACACGGGGGGTTATCATGATCACGAGAAGAAAGATAGATAATGGCGAGCATAAAGGACATCTATTGCAGTTTGCGCACACAAGTATTCTTCGTTGCGCTGCCTGTAGTATCCCATTGGGCGTTGTATTATTGAGACGCCCGCTTAGGTGACAGGGTTGCATATCGTATGGTCAACGAGTGGCTCAAAAACCACGTCATTTAGTATCAACATGCTGTCTATGGCCGCATATGCATGTACATGTGTATGTATGCAGATTTTGGGAGCCAAGTCGGGGGTCCTCGTCCTCGACGAGCTTGTCGGTCTCAGCTGACGGCATCACAGAGAGTGTCCAGGTTGTGAGGTGTGACTGAGCATCAAAGAAGAATGGATGGCGGGCCGATGGCTCCGCTGCTTCCGTGGAGCTCCCCCGTTGCCCCCCCACCCGCTCAGCCGCCCCTCATTTGTCATCCCAAGTGTTCGCCTCACATGCATGTACGCAGGCAGAGCTCGACCCGGCCATTACCTCATCAACCGCAAACGTCAAACTTCAGCCTCTTCAGCAATACACGTTCGCCAACCATACACCAGCAGCCTTCGACCTGACAAGAATCGCAGGATCGAGGCGGAGAATCACGTGTTCTACAACCGCTTGTAATAATTCCCCCCTCCCCGTTGTTCAAGATTCCATCCTCAGCCAGCTCCGACGTGCTGGGGAAGCGAAAGCTCTCCGACGCAGAGTCTCAGCCAAGCCACAGGCGGACCATGGCAGTAAGTTTCTGGAGAGCTCATTTTCCTTCACTCATATCTGTGCTTCGGAGACGTTGAAAATATGCAAAATCTAACCCTGCTTGGCTGTGCTGGTGCCTCGATCGTAGCTATGGGCGCGAGTTTTGGGCGCCTATTTATTTCTCCGTGCTAATGATGCAATGCTCAATAGACCGCAAAGTCACCAGAGGTCGTCGACCCTGCGACCGAAATGGAGATAGACGAACCTGATGTCGTTCAAAACGAGATCGATGAATCCCTTTACAGTCGACAGCTTTATGTTCTTGGCCACGAGGCCATGAAACGCATGGGAGCTTCCAACGTGCTCATTGTTGGCCTCAAGGGACTGGGTGTCGAAATCGCTAAAAACATTGCTCTGGCTGGCGTAAAGAGCTTGACTCTCTACGACCCCGCTCCTGTCGAGATCGCGGATTTGTCTGCCCAGTTCTTCCTTACTCCCGAGGATGTTGGCAAGCCGAGACACGATGCCACTACTCCACGAGTGGCCGAACTGAACGCTTATACCCCAGTCAAGATCCATAAGTCTTCTAGGTAATTAATGATTCTCTTGACTTCCACCCTATTTGTAAAGATGGTCCAAAAATAACAAACTGAATCAGCCTCGATGGTGACTTGTCGCAATTCGACAAGTACCAGGTCGTCGTGCTTACCAATACCCCCCTCCAATCGCAAAAGGCCATTGGCGATTACTGCCACTCGAAGGGTATCTACGTTGTCGTCGCAGATACCTTTGGTCTGTTTGGCTCCATTTTTTGCGACTTTGGCGATACATTCACAGTCATCGACCCGACTGGAGAAACCCCCCTGAGTGGGATCGTGGCTGGAATAGATGAAGAGGGTCTCGTGTCCGCGTTGGACGAAACCAGACATGGGTTGGAAGATGGTGACTATGTAACCTTTTCCGAGATCGAGGGCATGGAAGGGCTGAACGGGTGCGAGCCTCGCAAAATCACGGTAAAAGGACCCTACACATTTTCCATTGGTGATGTGTCTGGTCTCGGACAATATAAGCGCGGCGGTATGTACCAGCAAGTCAAAATGCCAAAGGTTATCAACTTCAAGCCCTTCTCTGCTGCTTTAAAAGAGCCAGAGTTTGTCATCTCAGACTTTGCCAAGTTCGATCGACCTCAACAATTACATCTCGGCTTCCAGGCTCTCCAAGCTTTCCAGATCCTGAAAGGACGTTTGCCAAATCCTATGGACGACGACGATGCCGCTGTTGTTCTTGGAGCCGCGGAGAAATTTACTGCCGAGGAGAGGTTGCAGATCGAGTTTGACGAGAAGCTGCTCAAGGAACTTAGTTATCAAGCTCGGGGTGACCTGAGCCCCATGGCCGCCTTGTTCGGTGGCATCACAGCTCAAGAAGTTCTCAAGGCCGTTTCTGGCAAATTCCTGCCCATCAACCAGTGGATGTACTTTGACTCTCTTGAGTCACTTCCGACCTCCACCAAGCGAAGCCCGGACCTGTGCAAAGCCCTCGGAAGCCGCTATGACGGTCAAATTGCAGTCTTTGGAACCGAGTATCAGGAAAAGATTGCCAATGTCACCCAATTCTTAGTCGGTGCAGGTGCCATTGGCTGCGAAATGTTGAAGAACTGGGCGATGATGGGTCTGGGCACTGGGCCCAAGGGCAAAATCTTCGTCACAGACATGGACTCGATTGAAAAAAGCAATCTGAACCGGCAATTCTTGTTCCGTGCCGATGATGTTGGCAACATGAAGAGCGACTGCGCTGCCAAAGCCGTGCAGCGAATGAACCCTGATTTGGTTGGCCACATTCAGACCTTCAAAGATCGTGTTAGTGCAGAGACAGAAAACATATTCAATGAAGACTTCTGGCAGAGCTTGGACGGTGTTACAAACGCTTTGGACAATGTTGAGGCACGAACGTACGTTGACCGACGATGTGTCTTCTTCCACAAGCCTCTCCTGGAAAGCGGTACTCTTGGCACCAAGGGAAATACTCAGGTTGTATTGCCGCACCTGACCGAGTCGTATTCCTCTTCTCAAGACCCGCCTGAGAAGGAATTTCCCATGTGTACGATTCGAAGCTTTCCCAACAGGATTGAGCACACTATCGCTTGGGCCAAGGACTACATGTTTGAGAAATGCTTTGTCAAGGCGCCTGAGACTGTCAACTTGTATCTGACCCAGCCAAACTTTATGGAAACCACCCTCAAACAAGGCGGAAACCAGAAAGAAACACTCGAGACGCTCCGCAACTATCTCACCACGGAGCGACCTCGTACATTTGACGAATGCATCGCTTGGGCAAGATTGCAGTTCGAAACCGAGTTCACCAATAAGATCCAGCAGCTATTGTATAATTTCCCCAAAGATTCGACTACATCAAGTGGGACGCCATTTTGGTCGGGTCCCAAGCGTGCGCCTGACGCATTGAAATTTGACATCAACAACCCCACACACTTTGGTTTCGTTGTTGCTGCTGCCAATCTTCACGCATTCAACTTTGGCATCAAGTCCCCAGGAAATGACAAATCCATTTACCGACGTGAGCTTGAAAATATGATTGTGCCCGAGTTTACTCCTGACGCCAATGTCAAGATTCAGGCTGACGACAAGGAACCCGTAAGTCCCGGCCGTTTCCCCCAGGGAACCATTTGGCTCCTTTCCAGGTAATATGCCTCTATACATGCTATCATTGAAAGCTGACATTCATTTCCAACCAAGGACCCCAACGAGGGAAGAAACGATGACGAAGACGAGCTTGACCAGATTATGGCGAGCATTCCAGCGCGGAACACGCTCTCCGGCTTCCGATTGCAGCCTGTTGATTTTGAAAAGGACGATGACTCCAACCATCACATTGATTTTATCACGGCGTGTAGCAATCTGCGTGCCGAGAACTACAAGATCGAACCGGCTGACCGGCACAAGACAAAATTTATTGCCGGCAAAATCATCCCGGCGATTGCTACGACCACGGCACTTGTCACTGGCCTGGTGGTTTTGGAGCTTTACAAGGTCATTGACGACAAGAAGGACATTGAGCAGTACAAGAACGGATTCATCAATCTCGCGCTGCCATTCTTTGGCTTCAGCGAACCCATTGCAAGCCCCAAGGTCGAGTACAAGGGCCCAGATGGCAAGGTCTCGCTCGACAAGATTTGGGACAGGTTCGAGGTAGAGGACATGACTCTTAAACAGCTTCTGGACCACTTTACGAGCAAGGGCTTGAATATTATGATGCTGAGTTCTGGAGTGAGTTTGTTGTACGCAAGCTTCCACGCACCAGCTAAGATGAAGGAGCGGATGGGCTGGAAACTCAGCAAACTTGTGGAGACCATCTCCAAACAGCCCATACCGGAACATCAAAAGGAAGTTATTTTCGAAATGGTGGCGGAGGATTTGGACGAAGAAGACGTTGAGGTGCCGTACATCAAGGTCAAGGTGCGATGAGAGCCAACCAAAGATTGATTAGTAGTAGCAGTAGAAGTAGACTTGACGACTGCGCGATTGAACGACCTGGACTTTGAATTGGCTATTGTAGTTTTTTCTTTCTTTCCTTCTTTCCTTCTTTTCTTGTCTGGTCCTTGAAAAATGCGCTGCGCCAAAAGTGGATTGGAGTGTTGATGAAGACATGATGCATGTACGCGCATGGCAACTCTCGGCATGACGTGCAGCGCAGCCTCTCAACAACGCGCACAAGTAGCTATGTTCCTCTTTCCAAGTAAAAATTGTTAAATCTCCCTGGACTTTGTGCTCTCATGGTGCACGTACTTGGTGCCTGATGGGGTTTGATGCGGGACTGATGATGGGGGGATGGGTTGCTTTTTGAAAGGAAGGAACGGAAACGAAAAAAAAAACTAAAAACTGGGAAAAAAAAAAAAACCTATCTGTATGTCCCGGAGATATTTATCCTGTTATAAATATATCCCTCTTGGTGCCATCACGCGCCATTTAACCCCTGTTTGGCTTTTGTAGGCCTTGCATGAGTATAGGACGGTTATGTTGCGGCACAGTAAGGTGGTCTGGTTGATGGCATGCGTTTTCTTGGTGTGATGCTGGAGAGGTGGTAGGATTGCGGGGAATGGGATCTAGGGGTGATGAGTGCGTCAAGTTGAGTGATTTGTGTGGTTGGGGGGGAATTGATGAGCGATAGTGAGGGTGTAATGAAGGGGTTGCTGGGAGAGCGAGATGGACGGCATGGGGGTTTGGGCATATATAGCATGGAACAACCTTGTTTGCATTTTTGAAACTATGAGCTATTTTTGAGTAAGAAACACGTCAATCTCATTATCCAACCCCTTTTTCTTTTCCCAATTTAGAGACAACAAAATGTACATGTCCATAGATTCCATGACCCGAGTCTTCCACTGCCCTTGAAAATTATTTTTTAAGTAAGTCTTTCACAAGAGCAACCTCTTCATCCTGTCTCAATATATGCGGCAGCGGTCCAACAGGCGTAATGGAAGACGGGTTTATCTGCGTGTGGCTCCTCGTGTAATGCCACTTGATGTGCTCAAACTGCGTGGTGTGGCGAAAGGCATCGTGCGTCCAGTACAAATTTCGCAGCCAAATATGCAATTTCGGATACCCGGAGCGAATATCTCGAACGTTGCACTTGAAGTGCTGGACATAGACGGGGTCGAAGCGGATCAGCGTCACGAAGAGCCTGATGTCCGCCTCGGTGAGCTGTTCGCCAAAGTAGTATGGCAGGTTGTGCTCCGACATGTGCTTCTCTGCGCGGTCGAGGGCTTCAAAAAGGGCGAGGACGTTGCGCTCGTAGGCGTCCGATGTGGTGGCGAAGCCGGATTTGTAGACGCCGTTGTTGATGAGGTCGTAGGTCCAGGCGTTGGTCTCGTCGATTTGGCGACGTAGAGACTTGGGGTACAGTTGAATGGCGCGATGTTCTTCATCGAGGAGGTCGTCAAACTGGCCAGTTTGTGTAAGTTGAGCCCAGTTTGAACTTTTCTCTTTTTTTTTAAAAAACAAAAAAAAGAAAAAGAATTGACAAGTCGGTCCAAAAGGGGCAAGAAGAAGAGGACGTATGTATTGCTCTAATGTAGAGCCAAAAAAAAAGAAAGAAAGAAAGAAAATGAAAATGAAAAAAAAAAAAAA